>JAJOOS010015168.1:0-34439 GCA_029582725.1 Solanum chiquidenum
TTTTTGAAATGCTTTCTTGGTAAATAAAGTTTTAAATTCCTTATGGTTTTAGTGTCTATGCGATGAATGAATGCTAAGAGGCTTGTATTAGACCTCTTCGAGGTCGAGTACGCCGGTTACGACTAGGGGGTGCTCTCGGGTCGTGACAAAAACCCAGATCAAATAACACATTAGCCATCCGGTCACAGACAAGAATAGTACATGTGATCACTGCGTCAGATGCCTCTGCCTCGTTCTTTCCCGAAAAGGCATAATACTGAAACCCGTCATCTTGACGGGTGACTTCCCTGCCTGGTTGCACTGTACCTCTTCCTGCATTACCATTTCCCCTACCTCAGTGGCCTCGCTGGTTTCCTCCTCTCCCACCTTGTGGATGCCCTCGACCATTATTACCATTTCCCATAGGTACTACTGCTGCGCGGAATCCAACATGCATGGGTGGGGATAATCTCTCTTCATATGCCCAGGTTCTCCACATTTGTAACATGTGCGATAAAAAATGGCATGTTACCCGCCGTAGGTGCGGCTCCCTGGCTATCCTGAATCAAATTATGTGGTAGAGCTCCTGAGTAATTACCTGTAGAGGTGGGCATAGCAGACTGAATTGGCCTGGCTGCAAGTGTTGGCCTCCCTAACCCTTTGAAGTAAGAACCTTGATATTTACCCGAGTTCTTGGTCCTTATAGGCAATGCCTTAGCCTGACCATCTCGCCTCACCCCCTCCACTTTCTTAACAAAGTATGTTACTTCGTTAAAACTCCTTCATGCAGAGGTCATATGAACAGATAATACTTGCAACTCAGAATTTAGTCCCCTAATAAATAAACGGATCCTCTTCTCCTCAGTAGTCACTAATTGAGTAGCATATCTAGACAAAACATGGAACTTGGCCTCATAAGCAGCCACAAACATACCACCTTGCTCCAAATCCATGAACTCATCCTTCTTGCGATCTCTCAAAGTCCTAGGCATATATTTCTCTAAAAACAGAGCATGAAATTGGGTCCAAGTAAGTGGAGGTAAAACTAAAGATCTGGATTCCACATAAGCTCTCCACCACTGCTTAGCCTCACATTGAAGTTGAAAAATCACGAACTCAACCCCATGCTGATGGATAATTCCCAACTTATGAAGCCTCTCATAGCAATCTAGGATGAACTCATATGCATCCTCACTCTCAGAAACAAGGAACACATGTGGTTTCAACTTTAAGAACTTAGTCAACATCTCATGCTTATTACCAGTCATAACAGGACCCAATAAAGGATGGAAGAAAGTATCATTACCTCTAGTTCCACCCACCTTGGGCGCAGTGATAGCAATAGGGGGATCGCCAAGAGCTTGAGTTGCTTGACCAGAGGGAAGCACTCCAGGACCAACCAACCCTTTCAAGAATGAAATGATTTGCTAAACTAACACTGGATCCAAAGGAGGAATACATGTACTCTCAGCCTGCACCTCTTTCTCTTGCCCAACATTCTCCTCCTCCTTAACCCCTATGTACTCCTCTACCTCTTCATGATGTGCATGAGGGGCCTCATTTCTGGGAGCATCTCCAACCAGTTCTCCATCCCTAGTAGGCACCACCCTTCCTCGGCCTCTACCCCTAGATCTTCCTCTGCCCCTGCCTCGACCGCGACCTCTCGCTGCACATTTCTCATCTGGAGCATTGACGGGAGCTACGGGCCTGACACCGTTGAATCTAGTGCTAACCATATGCGGACAGAAGAGTGAAGGAGGTTAGATACCAATTTGAATCGCCAGATACCAATTGGAATCAAGTTATAGCACGAAAGGAGACAAAAGAAAGTAGAGAGATTTCCTAAAGTTCTATAGCCCCTCGAAGAAAAGTACAGAGTCTCTGTACCGTTCTGCAAGATTCTACAAGACTTGTTTTGGTACATTGAGTTCAACGAACCTAGGCTATGATACCAACTTTGTCACGACCCAGACCATCGTGATTGGCACTCACACTAATCTTCCGGTGGGAGAACCATTAATACTAATTAGCTAACCAACTTAATCAAAATACTAAAGCATTTAAGGTTACAGAAGCAAGTTAAATGCTAAGTAAAGAAATAGAGAGTTCCCATAAACTCCAAAAGTCTAACAAAACAATGCGGAAAATACACCTAAAACCTGAAAGTCAACGTACCGAAACTCTAACAAGATCCATAAATCTAAACAAGAAGGGTTACAACCCCAAACTAATGTACTAACAACTAACTAGAAAGTCTAAGTCCAAAATATGGACATAGATAGAAAGAGAACTCATGGCAGCCCGGAATAACTGCCTCACCCTTGAATTCGAACGACGATCATTGATCTTCTAAGCGAGGTCTGTCAATAGTTGCCTGAAGATGTCATGTGCTCAACAAAGAAATAGCAAGTGCAGTATCAGTACACAACCATAGTGTACTGGTAGGATCATGCGGCTATCCCACTAAGTGCAACATATATAAGTAATACAAGATTATAAACATGCAAATACCGAACATGGGCAGTATCGATTATCACATTCTCAACAATACAACAAGCCATTAGTCCTCTCATGGAACCCAATCCCAAACAATTAGCATACTGGAACGTGGTACCCGATCTAATGTTTATGCTGAAACGTGACAACCGATCCCATATTTATGCCAGAATGTGGCAACCGATCCAAGTTAGTGTGTCGAAATGCAACACCCAAAACATTCAACAAGCCACAATCACAATCACAAGTATATTATCAATAATCATACAATCACGAAATGATTCAAGACATGTAGTCATTTGTTCATACTCATTTACAATTAGTGTGATCAATAATGCAACATCCGCGTACATACATGCATCATAATGAAGCAAGAACAAACATATACCACACCACATGAAATCACTACCATCACCTACCTCAAAACAAGCTTAAAATCCCCTAAGAAACTTGATCCTTCCCTTTTCAGATTCTTTCCGCTTGTTCTTGGTCTACAAACAATCAATACAATGCTAGGATCAATAAATAACACCTAATTACCCAAATTATATCAATAATATCAATCCTAGGTCAAACCAATAATCCCCATACCCATATTAGGGTTTTTTCCACCATAATTTCCAGATTAAAACCCTCCCCCATCGATAATTACCCATTAGATTACGTTCTACTGATCGAAAAATGGATTCGGGAAGTTAAAATAATACCTTTAGCCTCAAGAATGGTAAAAAACTGTCAAGAAAACCCCTGGGTTCGTTCCTTAGCTCCCAAGTTTGAAAGTTGCAGAATAAAATATATTTGGGGTTTATTTCTGACTTTAATTCGCGTCTGCCCCGCCATTGCGGCACTCACCCCGCTACAGTGGCCCCCCCGGCGACAAAAATCCTACCTTAACGGCTTGCACCGAACCAGTGAGTCGATTTAAGAATTCCAAACTCCCATTTCACAACACACCTTCATCCCATGACACTCAGAAAATACACGTTCACGCTAAGATTAATTTCGGAAGTTTTACTCGCCCGAATTCAATTCCGTAAAGTTGTACGAGTTCCTTAACGTCTTAGCTATCTACTCATGTGATCGAATTCATAATTCGATCACCCAATTACTACCAGATTTCCCTAGACCTCACAGACTCTGATTTCGTCCTGATCTGGACTAGGTTGGGAAATCTCAAGTTACTATGAAAAAGTTTTTCGGCACAAATTTTTTTCCCCGTTGGCTTTTTTGTAACGACGGAAACAAGTCGTTACAGGAGTACTACATTAACTAAACTTATGTTAGCTAACCTCTTTGTTTATAATCTGGAGAATTCAAAAGGTCAATAAGTAATTATAATTCAAAAAAGAAATATCAACCCAAAAAAAGTATAAAAAGGGAGAAAAAGTTTACAATTTCTTTATGTATCTGATCTCCTTTTTTTTAAACTCAGAAATCTGAATATTTTTTAGGAATTTTTCTGTAATCTAATCATTTTTGTTTTCTTCTTTGTTATACAGGAAAATAAAAAACCAGTAAGAGAAGCATGCACAAGTGTTAGAAGTTGGAATAAGAATTGTGCGCGATGAGTTTCCTTGTTATGGCGAAACACATTCATACAATATTGATTGATTTGAAGGTATACAATGTTTATGTGGAACTATCTATGAAATTATAAGTCTTTTACTATATTAACAAATTATATCTTTATTTTTACAAATTCAGATGTTCTCCTTGTACTTAGAGTTTCTTTATTTTTTGTAAGTCAAAACTACCTGTCATTATCAAATCAAAAACATTATATATATATATATATATATATATATATATATATATATATATATATAGCAAACAAAGTGTTTCTACTTTAGTTATCCAAAGAGAATATTGATGTCTCATTCATTCTCTTCTTAATTAGAAGGTGTATGTTATTTTTTGGAGAAGTGTCTAAAGCTTCAATAGAAATATTTGCAAGGTTATGTTGGAAATTTTAAGATCATGACCATTTATACCTATTTATATCATCATATCATATCATATTATATTATAAGTGGGAAGGTGCTTAGTCTAATCATCATATCATATATAATATATCATATATAATATATCATATATCATATATCATATATCATATATCATATATCATATATCATATATTATATATATATATATATTATAAGTAGGAAGGTGCTTAGTCTAAAGTTGAATTACAAAAATGCCCTTCAACTTTTTAATTATCATTATCATATTATTATTATTATTATTATTATTATTATTAATATTAATTAATTATTATTCTATAAGTGTGAAGCCATTAAAGTTGAACTTCAACAAATCAAAAATAAAATTGAATGATTTTTTAACTCTTCAACAAATCACCATTAAAGTTGAATGACTTTTTAACTCTTCAAGAAATCACTATACCTACATGTCTCTCTTCAATTACTATCACCATTATACTCTTTTAAGTAACATAATTTTCACAATAAATTACAATTCTAAATATGAAAGCAAATGAAAAGAATTATTCATTAATAATAATCTTTTTAAAGAAACTGACATATATTTCCAACAATTCATATTTTTTTTATTCCTCAAATGCATATTTTCTCTTACACGTTGTCTTCTAATGACAATACTGTACATTTGAATTTGGTTTAGAGAGCATAAAGCTCTTATCATATGTTATTTCAAGTATTTCTTTACATTTAGTCTCTTCAGTTTTTGCTATCATTCAAATTATATTTTTAAATTGATGTTTAAGTATTTGATCTCTCACATGAAAATATACTACTAAAATTCTGTTTTATAAATTTTTGATGTAATTTTTTAATCTCAGGTATAAACAAGAGGCGATGCTTTTGCAGACCGTTGAATAGAACTTAAGTAGAAATTGTGCCAATACAAATAAGGTATGCGACATGTCTCTCCAACAATTTTTTGCATTTGCATGAGTAATTTTAATAAATTTGATTATTTTATTTTTAATTACATTTTAATAACTTAATGCAGGTGTATTTACAAAGTAGAGCCTCCTTGATAGCTTTAGTTTGACAATGACTTATTGAAATCATATTTTGCTTTAGTCTCCTAGCTTTCGAGGTAAAAATGATAACTAATGCTTCTCCCTCAACAACATCGAGCAAAAAAATAGAGAAAATCTCTGAAGAAGACATAATCTAACAAATGAGATAATTTAATTTAATATGAAGGAGTACTTAAAAGTCAAATATGAACAACATTAAAATTTATCTTTCTAAATATGAAAGAGAAATAACAATCTTAAAGAGAAAAATATATAATAGAAATTGAATTCGAATATAACATATTAGCAGTAAAAGAGAATATTAGTTAGTGATTAAAATTTTCACTCCTAACATGTTACCAATTCTAAAAAAAAATGCACTCCTTACTCCACCAATATTCCCATTTTATAATTCAAAACTATTATAGATAAAAAAAACCATTATCATTATAATAAAGAAAAAACGTGCGACGCACGTTACCAGAAACTAGTAATTATAAATATGTGATTATGAATCAAAATATTACTGATATTAACTTGAGGTCGCGATAGAAACATATAAACGTTAAATCCTGGATTCGTCTCCGCAGATGGCTAATACACTCAAATTACACTTCCCTAAAGAAGTATAAGCGATCGTCGTCAAATAAAGAACCCAACTTGTAGGTTGGGGTCAATCCGACGAGGAATATGATTCAGACTTAAACTTAACTCATGATTATATTCGTTTAGCAGAACTATTTCCGAAATAGGTAATTAAAGTGGGGGGGGGGGTTGTAAGCAAATAACCGATTGTTGTTTAAGTAAAAGTGAGCAAGATTCAAACTTCGAGTTATCAATATAAGAGAGAAACTAGGGTGTATGTGTTCCCCATAATCTTTTAACACGGTAATCCTAATAATAGTTGTCATGCCCCCAGCCTACACCCTGGGCGGGACTGGCACTCGAGAACCATTGCTGGCCCCAAGTGAACCTTTGGCCTGACTTACTTACTCAACGGAAGACTTAAAAGCATTAATAAAAGGATTTAATGCATTTCTACTCAACTGCTTAATAGAATAACTTAGAACCTTTAAAAGTCAAACATTCAACTTGGCTAAAGTGGTAACTCAAGTCTCAACATAAGAAATAATAATGTAAATACAACTGAACTACTAAATGTCTATGAAGCCTCTAAATTAAGGAGGGATGTCAGGACAAGACCCCCGATCATCCTAACAACTGAAATACTAAAAAGCAATGCTAAAAGGAGTCCTCCGGATAGCAAAGAGGCTCACCAAATGACTCTGAGTGCTCAACTGGATCAAGGAGGCGTTGGATGCTGATCCTGGTTACCTGTGTCTGCATCATAAAATGATGCAGGCCAAATGACATCAGTACATTGAATGTACGAGTATGCGAGGGGTATACTAAACATAACATACACTTGGAAGGAATCTGAAAGAAACACTTACCTTGGCTTTACTCAACTCATGAATAACTTAACTCAAATGCAAAGTAAACAACAATAATGGTGCAGTTATACAAAGCATTTAAAACAGTAGTAGCAACTTAATTTGTTAAAGAAATGCAATAACAACTCAGTTTACTTGTACAGTAATATAATACTGTGGGAGTTTCTCTAACCGACCACCACTATGAGCCTAAGTAGTGATATAACGTCTTGCCCACGCTGCCAGAACTGTCCTATACTTTTCCGTCATATAGAATGCCTTAACTAAGTGGATCCACTAGTCTATGCTAAAAAAACACTTAAGGAATCATCTAAAATGTATGATCCTTTACTACCCATGACGGCTACATAGTTTATGGAGACTTGAGTTATTATGAACTCGTATCCCCATATCGGTGCTCAATACTACTCCCAAAAATATACTTAGCTCATATGTTTTAAAACAAAACTTCTTTCTTTGGTTTGAGAAAATTACTCAAAACTTAGCTTAAAAGCTCTCTTGGAATCGATGTTCCCTTTCTTGATCAAATGTGAAAACATTTTTAACTCTTGGGAATACTTAGTTCCCATATAATCTTTGAATAAATGAACTTTTACTCTTACTGTTTACTCAACTCAGAGCTTAAGTCTTAAAACAAAGTTAAAACGTTTGTAAAAGACTTTTGGAAAACTGTATGAATTTCTCTTAACTTGACTCTTAACTTTCCTTGACTTGACTCTTAACTTTTCTTGAATAGAATTATGGATTCAAGGAATTTGATTTGTGATAGGAACGATCTCATGATGTTTAGGAGTGTTTTTAGATAGTTAAACATAAGAAAAGATCAAGAAATCAATGTCTGGAAACTAGTCCATCACGCGGAGATCCATTTAATTATTTGATCAAAAAATAATTTTTGAGGCAGAACGGTCCATGACCACTCCGCGACGCGGAGAAAATTTTGTCAATCCTAAGGAACAGGACGCGGACCTGGTACCCAGATTCACCTGACTTTTTCCTTATTCGTTTTCCAGCCCCAATTCGCCTAAACTCGGTTCTTCTTCTCAAGTTCGCTTTAGATTCAGATACCCAGTATGTATACACAAGAATCTAACTCAAACAACTCAAAAAAACAACATTTTGACCTCAAGGAACTCCGCAATCTCAACCTAACTCAAGAACGAAGGCCAATTTCAAGAACACCATTCAAGATTCATCAACTTTCAACTTTCTAGAACGAACTTCGCTGAAATAAGCGTGATTGGCGCCTGGGTGAACGAACCCAATTCTATGAAAGACTTACATACCTCGTAGGGATCACCCCTTGACGAAATCCACAAACTTAGCTTCGAGAATGGGACGATTCTTGCTTCTTCTCCTCTACTTTTCTCTTCTCTAAAACCCCAACTCAATTTTCAAAATCGTAAACTGACCAAGTTCAGTTTAGGCCCCAACTAATTACCAAAAGACGAAATTAAAATAATAGGGTTTGGAAAAGACCAAAACACCCTTCCAAAATCCGGATAGGACTTTTCTTATCCAACCATCCCAACTTCCAATGGACATATCTAACTCATACGAACTCGGAATCGCACAAACTCGTCGGCATTGGAAAGATAATTCCAAGATATTTCCTACGGTATTTGGAAGCACACACTAACACATCCTAAGCTAGGAGTTATGGTTGTTTGGAGTTGACCAAAACTCATACTTAACTTAGTTTAGCCAATTTTCCAGATTTACATTATTTCCAAAAATCACTCTTTCTAATTCTAGCTCTTTCTAGTTCTTTCAAATGGCAAGGTGTTACAATATCTCCCCCTTGGGAAAATTCGTCCTCGAATGAGCTTACTCTTACTAGGCTAAGGGAGTAACATCTAACATTCAGCTCAAACACCCAACACACAAATCTAACACATCAAGTATATAAATTAAAGAGTACTAAGAAGAGAATTAGTACCTTGGTATAGAATTTATCCGGGCTCAAAGAGATGTGGATATATCTTCTTCATATCCTCCTCAGCTTCCCAAGTAGCTTCTTCAACAAACTGGTTCCTCCAAAGGACTTTGACTGATGCTACTTCCTTAGTTCTCAACTTGCGAACTTGGCGATCTAGGATTTGAACAGGAATATCCTCATAGGACAAGATATCCTTGATACCAATATCTTCAGTTGGTATGATAAGTGAAGGATCTCCCATGCACTTTTTCAATATGGAAATATGAAATACCGGATGAACCGCTGCTAACTCTTGTGGTAGCTCTAACTCTTAATACCAATCTATGCTGTAAGGACCACTATACCGGGGACTAAGCTTTCCCTTCTTACCAAATCTCATAACACCCTTCATGGGTGAAACTTTCAAGTATACCCAATCATCTACTTCAAACTCTAACTCCACTCTCCTAACATCAGTGTAGGATTTCTGACGACTCTGCGCCGTTTTCAACCTCTCTTGAATCACTTTCACTTTTTCCATAGCTTGATAGACTAAATCTGGTCCTATCAACCCTACTTCACCAACTTTAAACTATCCAATAGGATATCTGCACCTTCTACCATAAAGAGCTTCATAAGGAGCCATTTGGATGCTAGAGTGGTAGCTATTGTTGTAAGTAAATTCAATAAGATGTAGGTGATCATCTCAATTACCCTTGAAATCAATCACATAAGCCCTCAACATATCCTCTAAGTTTTGAATAGTGCGCTCTTCTTTCCCATCTATCTGAGGATGAAAGGCAATACTTAAGTTCACATTTGAACCCAAGCCTTTTTGGAATGGCTTCCAAAACTTTGCAGTAAATTGCACACCTCTGTCTGAAATAATGGAGACCGAAACCCCATGAAGTCTTACCACCTTTTGAATATATACCTTAGCATAATCTTCTGCTGAATGGGTAGTCTTTACCGGCAGAAAATGGGGTGATTTTCTCATTCTATCGACAATCACCCAAATGGAATCATGTTGCCTGCGAGACCTTGGTAAACCAGTGATGAAGTCCATGTTGATCATCTCCCACTTCCATTCCGTAAGTTCTATATTCTAAGCCAAACCACCGGGCCTTTGATGCTCCACCGTAACTTGTTGGCAATTCGGACACTTAGTAACAAACTTTGCAATGCCCGCCTTCATACTACTCCACCTATAAACCTCTCTCAAATCACGATACATTTTTGTGGAACCCGGATGAATGGAATATCTGGAGCTTTGAGCTTTCTCCATGATCCTTTCTTGGAGTTCATCCACCCTTGATACACACAACCTACCTTGATACCTCAATACTCCATCTCCCTTTTGTTCAAAAGCCAATACTTTTTGCTTATGAACATTTACCCTCAATTCAAGCAAAATAGGGTCTTGGTCTTGTTTCTCTTTTACTTCTGACATTAGGATGATTCAGCCCCATTCATCACCACTACTCCTCCTTCTGTGGAATCCATTAGTCGAACTCCCAATCGTGTAAGTCTATGCACATCTTTCGCTTACTCTATCTTTTCTTCCTCAACATGGGCGGTACTACCCATAGACAACCTGCTTAAAGAATCAGCAACAACATTAGCCTTACCTGCGTGGTAAAGAATACTTATGTCATAATCCTTGAGTAATTCTAACCACCTCCTTTGTCTGATATTAAGATCTTTCAGAGTAAACACATACTGAAGACTCTTGTGATCGGTGAACACATCCACATGAACACCATAAAGATAATGGCGCCATATTTTCAAAGCATAAACTACGGTAGCCAATTCTAGATCACAGGTTGGGTAATTCTTCTCATGAACTTTCAACTATCTAGAGGCAAAAGCTATAACCTTGCCATTCTGCATTAACACACAACCCAAACCAACTGTAGATGCATCACAATATACAACAAAGCCTTGTGTACCTTCTGGTAAGTACAAAATAAGGGCAGTAGTCAACCATTTTTTCAATTCCTAAAAGCTTTTCTCACAAGCCTCAGACCATTGAAACTTCACTATTTTCTGAGTTAACTTGGTCAAATGGGACAAAATAGACGAGAACCCCTCTACGAACCTTTTATAATAGCCAGCCAAACCCAAGAAACTCCTAATGTCAGTTGGAGATGTGGGTCTAGGCCAATTATGCACTGCCTCTATTTTCTGGGTATCAACTTTAATTCCCTCTCCAGACACAATGTGGCCTAAGAATGCCACAGACTCAAGCCAAAATTCACACTCAAAGAATTTGACATACAACTCTCTATCCTTTAAAGTTTGGAGAACTATTCTGAGATGACTAGCATGATCTTCTTCATTCCTCGAATAGATTAGTATGCCATCAATGAAATGATAACAAACATATCTAAATAAGGTTTGAATACTCTATTCATAAGGTCCATGAATGTTGGAGGCGCATTGGTCAAACCAAAGGACATAACTAGGAATTCATAATGACCATAATGGGTCATGAATGCTGTCTTTGGAATATCACATTCACTTACCCTCAACTGATGGTAGCCTGATATGAGGTCGATCTTAGAGAAATAAGTAGCACCCTGAAGCTGCTAAAAAATATCATCAATTCTCGGAAGAGGATACTTATTCTTGATGTAACCTTGTTCAACTGGCAGTAATCTATACACATTCTAAGGGAACCATATTTCTTTATCACAAATGACCGGAGCGCCCCAAGGTGAGACACTTGGTCGAATAAAGACCTTATCAAGGAGATCTTTCAACTGTTCTTTAAGCTCTTTCAACTCTTCTGGAGCCATTTTATATGGCGGAATAGATATAGGATGAGTATCTGTAAGAATGTCTATACTAAAGTCTATTTCTCTCTCAGGAGGGACTCCGGAGGATCATTAGAAAAGACTTCTGGAAACTCTTTCACTACTGAAACTAACGGAATAAGAGGTATCTCAACACTAGAGTCATTAACTCAGACTAATGATAGACACACCCCTTGGAAACTAACTTCCTCGCCTTAAGGTACAAAATGAAATGACCTTTAGGCACTGCTAAACTGTTACTCCACTCTATAACTAGCTCATTAGGAATTTGGAACCTAACAACTTGAGTTCTACAATCAATGGAGGCATAACAGGCATGAAGTCAGTCCATACCAAGAATGACATCAAAATCTACCATGTCTAACTCACCTAAATCAGCCATGGTGCTCTTGTGATTGATGGAAATGACACAATCACGATATACTTGCTCAGCTAGAATATACTCCCCAACAAGTGTAGAAACACAAAAGGGTTCACAAAGTTTCTCAGGAAGAACATCAAAATTATTTGCAACATAAGGAGTCACAAAAGATAAATTTGCTCTTGGGTGTAGCAAATTATAAACATCAAGAGTAAAGACTTTGATCATACAAGTGACAACATATGGAGAATTTTCTTGCTCTTGACGACTAGTGATTGCATAAAGGCGGTTTGCTCCTCCGCCAGTACCGGAAGTAACTCCTCTAGGTGAAGCCCTGTCTGGTGGATCAACTGATGAAGATTGGGCTCTATTGCCCTAACTCCCATTACCTTGGCGGTTCTTAGGGCACTCTTTCATGAAGTGACCCTCTTGTCCACACTTTAAACCACCTGTCGAGCCATTGCAACACTTACATGGGTGGGTTCTACCACACTTAGCACATGCAGGAGCCCATTTACCTCATTGTGCCACACTACCCTGAGATTGGGCAGGTCTAGCCCTGAAGTATTGTGAATTGTGACTATTGTACTCACTTTTGTTTTTGGGTGCAGGTGCACTAGCAGATGATGGAGCAGGTCCCTTTTGCTTTTGCTGAAAGGACGAATGGTTCACATTACTTCTTTGCTGCCCGGACTTATTTCATGTCTTCATTTTCTTGTTTCTTAACTCCTCCCTATCCCTCAACTTCTCTTCATCAACCTGTTGCACATAGATCATCAACCTTGATATATCCATGTCACCTATTAGCATTGTGGCCTTACCTTCCTTACTCGACAGACGAGACAGCCCAGCAACAAACAAACTCATTATATTTCTCATATCCGCAACCATCTCTGGAGCATAACATGATAGTTGGGTGAACTTCAACCCATACTCATGAATGCTCAAAGAATCCTGCTTAAGTGTGAGGAACTCTCGTACCTTAGCCTCCCTCAGTTCTTGGGGAAAGAAACGCCCCAAGAAGGCCTCCTCAAAACAAGCCCAACTCGAAGGTGGTGCTCCCTTAGCTCTACCCTTCTTTCATTGATCAAACCAAGTCCTAGAGACATTCTTCAGTTGATATGCAGCTAGTTCAACTCGCTCAACATCGGTAACATGCATGACATCAAATACCTTTTGCAGCTCCTCAATAAAGTTCTCTGGATCCTCAGTAGTGCTTGAACCAGTGAAAGTTGGAGGATTCATCCTCAAGAACTCTCGGATCCTCGAAGTATCAACCACTTTCTGTCTAGCTCGTCTTTGTTGCCCAACCCGGTTAGTCACAGCTAGGCTTAACATCCTGATCGCTTTCCTGAACTCAGCATTGGTAACTTCTCCTTGGGGTTGCACTTCAGGTGCATTGGGTACCCCTTGCTCCTCAACATTACGCATAGTAGGACGACCTCTAACATCTCTTCGTGGAGGCATGATTAACAGAAAGGGAAGCACAACCAAGAATTAGAAAGAGACTTTATAGAGATGAACTATATCGCACGAAATCAGTGTGAAAGAAGTGAGATAATTTCCTAAGTGTCGTAGCCTTCTAATTCTAGATGTGGCGCGCTTCACATCGATATCTAGGACTCTATAGACACGGATTCATAAACTCTCTAGGACTCTTGATATATGGGCTCTGATACCAAGTTTGTCATTCCCCGAGCCTACACCCTGGGCGGAACTGGAACTCGAGAACCATTACTGGCCCCAAGCGAACCCTTGGCCTAGATTACTTACTCAACGGATGACTTAAAAACATTAATACAAGGATTCAATGCATCTCTACTCAACTACTTAATAGAATAACTTAGAACGTTTAAAAGTCAAACATTCAACTTGGCCAAATTGGCAACTCAAGTCTCAACATAAGAAATAACAATGTAAAGATAACTGAACCACTACCTATCTATGAAACCTCTAAAATAAGGAGGGATGTCAGGACAAGACCCTCGATCATCCTATAACTGAATACCAAAAATCAATGATAAAAAGAGTCCTCCGGATAGCAAGGAGGCTCACCAACTGACTATGAGGCTCAAATGGATCATCTAAAGGGTATGATCATTTACTACCCATGATGGCTATATGGTTTATGGAGACTTGAGTTATTATGAACTCGCATCCCCATATCGGTGCTCAATACTACTCCCAAAAATATACTTAGCTCATATGTTTTAAAACAAAACTTCTTTCTTTGGTTTGAGATAATTACTCAAAACTTAGCTTAAAAGCTCTCTTGGAATCGATGTTCCCTTTCTTGCTCAAATGTGAAAACATTTTTAACTCTTGGGATTACTTAGTTCCCGTATAATCTTTGAAGAAATGAACTTTTACTCTTACTCTTTACTCAACTCAGAGCTTAAGTCTTAAAACGTTTGTAAAACAATTTGGGAAAACTTTATGAATTTTTCTTAACTTTCCTTGACTTGACTCTTAACTTTCCTTGAATTGAATTATGGATTTAAGGATTGTGATTTGTGATAGGAATGATCTCATGATGTTTAGGAGTGTTTATAGATAGTTAAACATGAGAAAAGATCAAGAAATCACTGTCTGAAAACTAGTCCGCGATGCGGAGATGCATTTCATTATTTGGTCACGAAATAATTTTTAAGGCACAACGGTTCGTGACCACTCCGCGATGCGGAGAAAATTTTGTCAATCCTGAGTAACAGGACGCGGACCTGGTACCCAGATTCGCCCGACTTTTTCCTTCTTCATTTTCCAGCCCCAATTCGCCTAAACTCGGTTCTTCTTCCCAAATTCCCTTTAGATTCAGATACCCAGTATTTATACATAAGAATCTAACTTAAACAACTCAAAGAAACAGCATTTTAACCTCAAGGAACTCCTCAATCTCAACCTAACTTAAGAACGAAGGCCAATTTCAAGAACACCATTTAAGATTCATCAACTTTCAACTTTCTAGAACGAACTTCCCTGAAATAAACGTGATTGGCGCATGGGTGAACGAACCCAACGCTATGAAAGACACACATACCTCGTAGGGATCACCCCTTGATGAAATCCACAATTTTAGCTTCGAGAATTTGACGATTATTGCTTCTTCTCCTCTTTTCTCCTCTTTTTTTCTCTTCTCTAAAACCCTAACTCAATTTTCAAAAGCGTAAACTGACCAAGTTCAGTTTAGACACCTACTAATTACCAAAAAGCGAAATTAAAATAATAGGGTATGGAAAAGACCAAAACACCCTTCCAAAATCCGGATTGGACTTTCCTTATCCAACAACCTAACTTCCAATGGCCATATCTCACTCATACAAACTCGAAATCGCGTAAACTCGGCGGCGTTGGAAAGAAAATTCCAAGATTTTTCCTACGGTATTTGGAAGCACACCTAAATCATCCTGAGCTAGGAGTTATGGTCGTTTTAAATTGACCAAAACTCATACTTAACTTAGTTTAGCCAATTTTTGAGATTTACATTATTTCCAAAAATCTCTCTTTCTAGTTCTTTCAAATGGCGAGGTGTTACAATAGTAATCCTTGCCTAGTGTTTTACATGCAAAGTTGGTAAGTTAGGTATCCCTAAGTGATTGGTCCTCCAAATAGGGATTTTACCCAGCACCTTGGTCCGGCTACGTGTGTATACTTTACTAACCTTTACCTTTACCTCAGATTAGACATCACATCAATGTATGACTTAGTTTTCATCCTCGCACCAATTGACATTAGACTATTAGATAGTATCCCACTAAATCTCTGTTGATAATTTTTTTCTCATTAACTACTTCCTTGGTCCGGCAAGTAGCAACAACACAAGTTCTAACGCGTGCACTCATTAAAAAGACTTCTAAGCGAAAGAATTACCAATACATGCATCAACACTATTCAAGAATTACTTAATTATTATTCATACGTCGTTAATAGCTCATGGTTCCCACAACCTTAGTTGTGGATTTAGCTACTCATGCTTGGAAGAACACAATTCATGTTTTGGTAAGAAGAATTCATGAACTTACGTTTAGAGTAGAAGAAACCTGAAATCACTAATTGAATTTCAAAGTGAAAATCTTATAAACTGAAATCCAGAAATCAAATTGCCAAAGTTTGCAAGTTAATTCCCAAAGAAAATATCAAGAACTAAAAGTAAACAATAATGTCTAACCCCCAAAAATGAGGTTTAGATACCCTATTTATAGAAAAACATGTCCTAAACAAAAAGGAAACAAAATAAGGAAATAAACTTCTGGAACGTGACATCAATCGAGACTCGACCTATGGACCGTGGGTCGACCTACGGTCCGTAGGTCCCCTTCCGTTGGTCAACACTTAGAACTTTTCAACAGAGACTGGAACCTTCACTCTCAGATCATCAATGACGTCGATCCAAAGTCCATGGGTCCTCTTCCATGGCTCCACACTTAGGATTTTTCATCAGGTACTGGAACTTCAACTCTCTGAACTTATCAACGGATGTGCAGGACGGCCCGTGGGTCGACCTACGGTCTGTCAGTCGCTTTGTAGTTCCACACTTGGTCAGAATTCCTTGTTGATCCATCCACGCCTGCCTAACGATGGCCCATCACAAGACCTACGGTCCGTAGGTCACTCCGTAGGTGGCTACTTCTGCATATTTTCAGTTGTCATCTCCATCAACTACGTACCAAGCTTATTTCCTGCAAACATGATACAAAACACATTATTTCTATACAATATAGCCCTAGAAACACACAACTTCTAAGTGAAATGCATCAAAAATACCATAAAATCACGGTATATCAACATCTTATAAGCAGTCTACCAGAAAATTGTGTTTGTGAATGCAAAGAAAAATAATAATGAGAGAACGAGAATGGAAAACATACATAGCATAGAATATGAGATACCTAGTGGTAGAAAGTAACAAAATTCTTCTATCGTAAGAAAAGCAAAAGCCAAAATCAATGAATCTATCTCACTTTATCTGCCAAAATAGTAAACAAAGCAGTGATAGGAATAGTACTTTGGTGTACAAGATTGATGTTTAAAATATCAACTTTAGATAGTCACTTCAATTTGGCATCAACATCAGATAAACACTTATCTTAAAGTTGCATATAATCAAATAGAAACCTATACTTGACATCGGTGTGTCTCGTGGTCACCTATATACAACATACCTCAGGTGTGACTTGCAATCACGGATGACACGTGTCAAATGAACAAATCAACAAATGACATGTGTATTTATAAAAAATATATTTTTTGTTAAAAACTTGTAAGTTTTCTAAAAGAAACTCAGAAAAGTCACATAAAAATGTTTCATAACAACTTTCTTAATCATAATGTTCAATGTACCCAGTAAAGTACATTCTACTTTTCAACGACTTGAAGCTCGTCTCCTCCCTGCATATCTTCAGCATATTCCTTAATCTTCGTAGCGGAATCTTCAAGTTGAGGGCTGTCTACAAGTGTGATCATTTTCAATGAATAAATATCCCCAAAACTAGGTGGAATCTCCTCAAGATGACAACATCCCTCCAGTTTTAATTTCTCAAGCGCAAGAAAGGATTCCTCTCCAACCTCCCACTTGGAAAGAGTCATTTGTTCCAAGTTCAAAAATTTGAGATTCTCAAAGGAGTCTTCCTCCCCCATGTTCCATTCTTCCATATGGATGATTGTATCATAAAGGGACAACTCTTCAAGGTTGGGCAGTCTCGCTATTGTTGATAGTGAATTGGATGTCAGAGGAAAGTCAAACAGACACAAATTTTTCAGATTCAAAGGGAAGTGAAAATCCCACGGCCGATTTGTCGCTACAGAGGACCCACTGTCATTTTTGTTTGAACTTTTAAAACCTACACTGAGGTTTTCTAGTCCAGTTAGGCAATCCAATTTTGGGAACCAATGTTGTTCTGTTGAATAATCCCATGATTCCTTGAGTTCAAATACAAGCATTTGAAGATTGGGAAACCTTTCGCAAATATCCTTTGTATCTTTCGAATAGGAAAGCATGAGTTTCCCTAATATTCTCAAGTTATCTAACTTTGTGTCCTCTGCTACCACTATTGATCCACCTGCATTCATATCAAAGAAAGAAGAATCACTCACGGATAGCAGTCGCAACTTTAAAAGATCCCAAATTCTCGGTAATAGTACCAAGGTTGATCCTACATTATACACCATTAGGATTTCTAGATTCCAGATGTTTGAGAAAGACAAAGGCAGAGATTTAACTTGTGTCCCAATGCATAAGTACCTCAAATGATTCAAAATCCATATTTCATTTAGCAAAGAATCTTTCACCTTGATAAAAGAGGGATCCAGGTCCAAGTATCTAAAAAGCCTCAAGTGTCCTAGATGAAATGTTTCAAAAACACTGTCGGACAGCTTGTCTCCATCTATGGTCATCAAATCTGAAGAAGAAGAAGGTGTACTTGAACTTATCTGGTCAAACAACTTTTCCTCTCTTGCTTTTATCAAACAAAAGTCATGAACAAGATC
The DNA here is from genome assembly GCA_029582725.1 of Solanum chiquidenum. Taxonomy (NCBI): domain Eukaryota; kingdom Viridiplantae; phylum Streptophyta; class Magnoliopsida; order Solanales; family Solanaceae; genus Solanum; species Solanum chiquidenum. The sequence continues at coordinate 18,512 of JAJOOS010015168.1, forward strand.
ATGAAATTGGCAACTCAGTTCATCACCTATCTCATAGAAAAGAATTTCTGAGCTACTGGAAATTAAGTTATCTATATAAACACCCATCACTTCTTTCACACTCTTCATCTCTGTCTGTTCCACAAGTCCTTCAACACTCCATACAACTTTCAACAAAGAGATTGTCAGTGCAGTGTTCTTCAGACAACTTGCAAGGTAAAGCAAGCATGGCTTCAGGTGATGTGGTAAATGGTCATAACTTAATTCAATAACTTTCATCACTTCCACTTCACTGTTCAAAATAAAAGAACTCAAATTATTTTGAACTTCCAGCCATGCAGTCCTTTTCTTTTCCCTCCCAGCAATCAGATCAGCCACCAAAGGAAGCCCTTTACAATTTTCAGCTATTTCTTTACCAACACCCAATAGTTCATTAGGGCAACTCTCATTTCCAAATGCCTTTTTCTCTAATAACTCCCAACTTTCTTCTGATCTTAGCAATCAAAGTTTAAGAGAAGCAGTGTAGAGCTTACCATGCAAAGCCACTTCCTTTTTTCGAGTTGTCAAAATAATTCTACTTCCTTTCTCAACTTCTAGAAAAGGTCTTGTTAACTCATCCCATGTGGTAGTATCCCACACGTCATCTAAGATAATAAGATACCTCTTTCCATACAGTTGTTTCCGTAGCTTATCAGCAATATCAATATTCTTACTCAATTTTGAATTCGAGTTACTAACTTGATTAAAAAATTTATCCAACAACGTCTTCTCAACATATCCTTGGTCAACCGTGCACCATGCATGAAGATCAAAATGGCTAGAAACTGATTTATCATTGTATACTTTGTATGCCAAAGTAGTTTTACCTAAACCCGGCATACCAGTGATCGAAATGACATCTAGATCTGCCGGTCCACTGATGAGCTTTCTAAGTATCAGGTTTGTCTCCTCCTCAAAACCTACAATTATTTTATCAGTTGTCAATGATTTGCTCTCAACTGGCTTCTTGGGAGAGTTTAGAACATTGAGACATCTATTCTCAGGAATCTTCTCATGTAAATTGGAGATATCTTCTTTGAAAAGCTTGATCTTCTTTATGGTAATGGGAAGTGAGAAAATAAGATGTAAGAGACCATTATCTCGAACAATAATTGAATCAATGACATCTTTTGCCTCATATGCCACATTTAAAACACGTGCCCAGAGATCCTTATACCATTCTTGCTCAATATTCACGAAAAAAGATCTTGTTGATTCTATGTCTTTTTTCACTTGTCCAATTTCTTCCTTTATCAAAGCAATTGAATACGCATTGGAATCCAGAAAATCATCTAAGTATTTGTGTAGTAGATGCATGAAGAGAGGTCCATCACTCATGGGGAAGAAACATTGAGATGAATCCATGAATTTCAGATAAACATGTTTGAGATCTTCCTTGAGGAGTTCAATATTTTCCAGCAACTTTTGAGTTGCACGATTTGTCTCGTTGGTACTCTCTTTATTCCTTTACTTCTCTTCTATGTCACGAACAAAAGTTGATACCTCCTTGATAAGTGCTCCAACAAGTGCCAAAATATCAAATAATTTGTCATGATGAATAAAGTCCTTGGGCATATCAGAAAGAATGATTAATAGAAACTCAATCATGACATGAATGTTTTGAGCCCCCAAAGTGCTAGGGGTAATAACAGTTACCATGTGCTCTTGTAGATGAATAAGATATTCTCGAAAAATGTCTGGAGAGGTTTCAAGGAGCTGCTTAATGAAGTGTCCAATTTCTGTTAAAGTTGAAGATTTCAAATTTGTATATGTTCATAACCTCCAGTTCAATTAGAATAATCTTCATGAGTAGATGCGCTAGCTTGAAGAGTCGAGAGGCTCTATCATTCTGATCATCCTCATCTAGCTCGGAGAGTTGAGCATTTTCTTTAGTCTGATCATCCTCATCTAGCTCGGAGAGTTGAGAGTCTTCATCAGTCTGATCCTCCCAAAAGAAGTACCCTACTCTCTTAGCCATCAATTGAAACTGAGGTATGACATAATCAACAATCTCGTGCTCAACACAACCATTCACTATCAATCCATGAAAATCTTTGATGTTACCACACACATTTTGAAGAATCTCAAACTGAGTCACTAATGGAAACTTGTTCTCAGCAATATATAAGAAAAGCTTTTGCAAATATTTAGTCGGGTAATAAGGACATGACCCTAAATAGAAAGTTATTGAGGTCGTAGATTAGGTTAAAATGTTAGTAGGTAGCTGATGTTGTCCCTCTTTATCTACGAAAGTAGGGGCTAGCCTCAGCCTTTCCTATTCTCACTATTATTGGTAGAATTATTTAGTAATTACGTAGTTTCTTATTATTCTATGTGTAATTCTATTTGTTGCTTTATTTATTTTATGTCTTGTGGTTGTTACGTTTTTTTTGCAATCTTGCATTAGTAACATTCTTTTTGAACTGATAGTCTTTCGAAACAACCTTTCTATCCCACAAAGATAAAAATAAGGTCTACGTACATTCTAAATCAATTCACATGTGTGGCCACCATATAAACCGATGTCATCGTATAAACCGACACAACCTTTTAAAGAAGTACGATTAATATTTAAAAATGAAATCACATTAGTCAATAACAATGCTTTCTTATTTTTCATTACACATCCTTTTAAAAGAAAGTTAATTAAGAGGGGAATTTGACTATCTACCCTTATTTATGTCTTAAGATATAATCTATTCATTGAATAATTAGTCTATTTTTGTGTCATAACTAAAGTGTTTATAGTCTTCTAGAACAATCTAAGTTTAAACTTTTTTATTTTCTCTTAATTAATAGGATAATTCATAACCACACAAATATCTAAATTTTATTTTTGACCATAAATTTTAAAAATATTAATTTCATTTTTAAACTCCGTATCAGTCAAACAACTCATAAAATTGAAATATATCTTAAATCTTTTTTTGGTACAAAGAGGACAGAGGACCATAAATTGCTTTAATATTTTATATCATTTCATTTATTATTTTTTCCTTCTCATCTCCTATATAAACTAGTATAATATCCCTCATTTTCATCAATAAAAAATAACAAAGAAAAAATGTCAGAAAATAAAAGTCCAGTTGATGAAACCACAACAATTGAAATCCATGTTCAATCTCAGGTTCATCATTTCACTCTCTAATATAATTTTTAAAATTTAAATGCTCCTAATTTTTATTTTTATTTTTATAGGATGGATAAATTATCATTTTTAATGTGTCACCTGGTACAGTTATCAAGAAAATCTTCATGATATACTGTAGGAAAAAACAAATGGATTACAAAACATTTCGATTTCTCTTCGATGGAAAACGTGTTTCACCAAAAAATACTATTGATGAAGTAAGACATTAATTTTCTAACTTAATCTAATTTATCATTAATTTAAAATTATATAACTTTAATATTTTTTCGTGTTTCTATTTTTTTATGAAGAATGGATTTCGTTGTTGTGTTGCACCAAGATGGAGGAGGATTCACAAATTAAATATGAAGAAAGAACAACATATCACACATGAATATGTTGTACTTTTCTAAATTATGCTTTTTATTAGAATTTAATTTCAAAGTTATGTACTTTTGGTATTTTTACTAAAGACAACTGGATGTCATGTGTCTCAGTTGATCATGAATATGTACTTTATGATTCACGAAGCAATATAAAGTACTTAAATTCGATTATGCAAATTCAAGAGGGCTAATATATAAAGTCGTCTTTTCTCTTTTCGAGGTTTCAAGTTCTTAAATAGTGGATATATGATTTTATTTTTGCTTAATTATTATAAAAAAAATGGTCAATATTCAAAATGGATCAATTGTATCTTCTGATACGTTTTTAATTCAACAATGTCCACCAACAAAATCTTCCTTTTTTTAATCTTAGTTAATTAATAGAATGGTATTAATAATTTTTTACTAGTCTGTTGAACAAAATCTTAGCTTAGATTAATTGATCTTAACCTTAGTTATGTGATAAAAATTCTTTTCATTATCGGTTTTTTTTAAATAGTGGATGAATGATTTTATATTACTTTATTATAAAATATTAAAGTTTGTAGAAAAAAGGTATAATATCATTTTATAAAATAATAATAAAAAAAGAAAGACGGTCTTCATTTTAACATTAGATTAGTTCAAAACCTAAATTAGATTACTTAAATCTTTATTTTAGTATATAAAATTCAAATTCGGGATAATATATAAAATCTCTTATTAATAATTGACTTTAAATCACTAATTTTACTAAGTTGACCAAAAATGTTATCGAAAGGTGTACCTTCGATGATTCTTATATATTTTTTCGTATCATTTACAATATCCAATGGATTTTTGAAAAATAAAATGAGTACCTTTTCACCATTATGAAAGTTCTTAAAATAAATAAGAAAAAAAAAGAGCTTTTATGTTTTTGTGTATCTAATGACATTTGTTTTCTTTGTCTATTTATTCCTCTTTACATAACACATTGCATCAAAAAATGTATCAATCAATATAACTTTTCATGTATTCATCGTCAACAAAATTGTAACACAATTTAGGGCGGCTCGAAATCGAATCGAAACCAATAATTTGAATCGAAAAAAAGTTATTGATTTATCAATAATGAGTTATTGGTTTAGCGGTTTTGATATTTTTCTTATCGGAATATCGGTTCTTAATGGTTTGAAGTTTTTTCTTAATGGGTTAACCTATAACCCGATAGTAAATTAAATAATTATATTTATACCATTTTGTATATAAAGTCCTTGACTTAGAGTTCGAATTCCTATTTTTATTTCTGGTTGTCTCAAACTCTTGGTTATTCTACAATATAAAAGTGTTTGCTTTATTGAGCAAGATGTACGTAACTTATGAACTCATGTGGATGGTTCATTTGGTTTGTCACCTTATTTCTAAGTGATTTCCAATGATTTTTAATGTCAGATCTTAATGGTTAAACCGATAACCAAACCGATAACAATCAATAATCGATAAACCATTTGTTTAAGAAAAACTTGTGCTCAACAAGAAACTTGGATAGATGATGGAGATTCAGGCGGAGGAAATTCAACTGCTCCTCAAGCATAGTGGCACTTGATTTAGAATGATTTTGTGAGCTGATACAATGATCGATATTATCCCTGAGGCTAGCAAGGGCATGATGCATGTCGTATTTACACCCAACGTTGTTGTCAACATCATACAAAATTGATTGAAGCAGATTCTCAACATCTTGTCCTTTGGCAGTCATTACATTTTTAAACTGCTCCAAATCGGAATAAGAAAGGTGGACGTATGCACAAATAAATGCCAGTTCAGATTTCAGCTTTTCATCGAGATCCACGTCAAGAGTTTTTTTATTTTCCTCATTCTTTAATCTCTCTTGCGAAGAGCAGCAAATAACACCTGCCAAAAGATGAAATGTCATATCAAATATTCAAAGCCACATATCTACAATTCAATACTTTATAGTTTACTCTATCAAATAACATACCAATGAGTTATCTTTTCGTTTTTCCATGATTCTACTTTTCCTTCCCTTCCTTTCAAGTTCTCAAGACCTGATGCATAAAAAGTACCTAAAACTTTATCAGGAGAAGAAGATGAAAAGATAAAAATATTTAATAAATTTCATTGGACGGACTTTTTAAGAGAACTTAAGAGGAGGTCTTAAGTTGAAGAAAATAAAGGTGAGTCTGTTGAATTTTTAAACGTTTTTGCATAATAAACTTCAAGTTCATTTCATTAAATTTTGGCTACTCCTTTTTACTATTTTCACACGAAAAGATTTCCATCTTGCAGTGTTTTTTCGTATTTATAATTAATAAAAAAAAATATTCTTATTGAGTTTTTGTCAAACATCAAATGATGCATAAAGAGCAAGTATAGTAATTTTAGATTCGCACAATTAGTTTCTAACATGTATAACGGAGTACAAAACCAAATCTCCTGTTTATCTTGTGCCGTCTCTTGTCTAGAAATCTGATACTCTACCCCTCTTCAGACTACTTTCTGTTTTCTATAATTACCCCTCATTTTTTGGACTTTTATCAGCATTACTACAGTGAGATTTCAAAAAAGAAAATGGTATTCATCCATAAACGAAACCAAGTGGTACCTAACCTTTATATCTCTTATAGCTTTAGTAATATATTTTCATTACTGAGGGCAAATTTTCGTCTTCTTAGAAAAAACTTAAAAGATCTGCTTCTATTCACTCCGCTCTCTCCAACCCCCTCCCTCTCACCCGGCCGTAAGAATTCACCCGCACCGGATGTTAATACCAAACTAATACAACTTATCATGGGTAAGTAATAATTAATGAGGTGAAAATATACATTAACTAACCATGACTAAGTGATAATGTCATACATCTATTAATTTGTTGTAAACCGCTGGTGTGAGTAATTATTTAGCCCTCTCTCTTTCTCCTGCATTTTGTTTCCCTTTCTCTTTGTGAGATCCAACTAACCTACCAAAGTTCTTTCATTTTCCTTACATCACTTTTTCTTTTCCATAATTGTACTTCAATAAAGATGAGAGTAGCAACTATTAAACAAACTATTAGATGAGTTGACTAACCTTTTTAGTTGATGAAACTATATATCCTCTGCTTGACAGCTCAAAATTCTGGAAATAAACAGAGAGTGTAGAGGAATAATTAAGACCAAAAATGATACATAGTATTATTCCAAAGAGTCGAGAATGCCAGACAGCTCAAAATTCTGGAAATAAACAGAGAGTTTAGAGGAATAATTAAGACAAAAAATGATACATAGTATTATTCCAAAAAGTCAAGAATGGGGCTCACTTGTCTGCCACAAAGGAAAAAGATAAGAAAGTTGATCAAACTCTCTAAAAAATAATAATTTATTTATCATTTCTTATAGTATTTTGATATGCCTTTAAAATAGCCATATCAAAGTTACGTTGTCCATCACTTCTTTTCCACTTGTTCTTTATTTCTTCCACCATCTCCTCCAAAACCCAAAACATACATGCATCCGGTCTGTCATATGAAGTAGCTCTACTAATAAATTTCTACTTTAATGAAAAGACTACAACTAGTAATAATCACAGTTTTTTGGTTCCATAACAAAGGTTAATTTGGATGGACTAGTGGTAGAAGCTAAGTCTTCTTGTTGATTTGTCTTGATCGCCCATCTGATTTTTGCAAGTGTTAATTGAAGTTTCTACGAGAGCAGTTGCCTCCCTTGAAGTAAAAGAGGGGCTCCAATCATGTTAAAAAAAAGGCATAATACATAAATATGACTTTTAACTTGGCATCAGCTGAGAATTATGACCCTTAACTTTGGGTGTGCACAAATAGGCACTTAAACTTGTATAAAATTGAACAAATAGACACATTCGTCCTACATAGCACCCTACATGGCAATTTTGTGTCATACATGGCGTCCTACATGTATTATGCTATGTAGGACACGTGTGTCTACTTGTTCAATTTTATACAAGTTTAAGTGTCTACTTGTGCACACTCATGTTGGGTATAACAATTGTTGGGTATAGCAAGAGTTAATGAGAAATGGAGGAAAGATGAAAAGAGGAATTAGAAAAGATTCTCTTATGCTTTAAGAAAAGACATTTATCCCTCATTGATGGTGGAAAGAAAAATAGATGTGTTTAAATAGAGAAACACTCCTATTAGTTGTTAAAAGGGTTGGAAAGAGGGACCCCCTCGCGCCGTCGTCGTCGCTCTCTCGGCTCGGCTTCGGCTTTGGAAAATGATCGAGAGATTATATTTTGGACAAAGTTTTTGTTTTAATTATATAGTTAATTAATTAAATTAAATTAAATGGCCAAAACGTTTCAATTATTTAGTTACTTAACCGAAATGTTCCGACCCGACTCAGATCCGCGCGACCCATTTGATTTAAATTCTTTCCCGCCGTTGAAAATGACTGTTTTGAAAGGTTGCAACTTTCAGGAACAACCATGAGCGTTTGAAAGGTTGTAAACTTTCATGAATGGTCGTGTGGATTCTGAAAGGTTCCAACCTTTCGGAACCAGTTCCTCTTGGCTATAAATACCCGTAATTCTTTAGATTTTTTACTTACAAAAATTTCTGATTTCTTCTTCTTCTTCTTCTGCACAAATATTTTTCGTGTACTTTACTACTGTTGAGTGGCTCACTGACACCAGAGTTTTGGGTTTCAATACACTGGTGATTGAGATCATTCTATCTTGGGAAGACATATTCCAAATCAAACCTCGGATACTAGAGGAGAATAATTTCCTTAAGGGGACACTGTGCATTCAGTGGGCTTGATCTTCTTCCTGTTCTGTCTTTTACAGATTATGGCATGTTTTTACAGATTTAGTTTTGTGAATTAAATTTTGTTCTTCACTAGTTAATTAAACTTTGGTAACTTCGTGTTTCTGCAAAGTTTGTTGTAATCAGTAGTACTGTTTTTAAACACAGATTGGGCAATAATCTTAAAGAAATTCTTTATTTTATTTTAATCTGTGTTTCTGGTGGAGACAAAAACCTTCGTGGTTTTATACTCCTATTAAGTTTGCAATTTAAGTTATTGCTTACTGAGTCATTTGTATCAATTTCTGTTTATTACAGATTTTGAAATGGCAAATGATAATGTTACGGTGGTTATTGCTGCACCAATCCAAACTATTGTACCACCAGCAGAGAAATTGGGAAAATTATCTGGTGTGAATTTCAAAGGATGGCAGCAATGGGTATTTTTCTGGCTTACCACTCTTGGTCTGCAGAAATTTACCAATGAAGAAACTCCAGTGCCTCCTGCTGATATGTCAGATAGAGAAAGGTTCATGATTATTGAAGCATGGACACAGGCAGACTTCCTATGTAAGGGCTACATTCTGAGTACTTTAGAGGATGACTTATATAATGTCTATAGTGCAATGACAACTACGAAATAATTATGGAATGCACTTGAGAAGAAATATAAGACAGAAGATGCATGTTTGAAAAATTTGGTGGTCGCAAAGTTTTTAGACTATAAAATGTCAGATAGTAAAACTGTTGGATCACAAGTGCAGGAATTTCAACTTATTCTTCATGATCTGATTACTGAGGATATGGTAGTAAATGAAGCTTTTCAAGTGGGTGCAATGATCGAGAATTTACCTCCTTCATGGAATGACTTCAAGAATTATTTAAAGCACAAACGTAAGGAAATGAAGCTTGAAGATCTTGTGATTCGGCTCAAGATCGAGGAAGATAACAAGACTGCCGGAAAGAGTCTCGTGGGAATTCGAAAATAGTGGGAGTTAATATTGTTGAAGAAGCTCCTACCAAAGGCAAGAAGACAAATAAGTCAAACGGACAGAAGTCAGAACAGGCCAAGAAGAAATTCAAGGGCAACTGTTACAACTGTGGTAAGGCTGGTCACAAGTCTTCTGACTGTCGTGCTCCAATAAAGGACAAGGACAAAGGCAAAGGTCAAGAAAACATCGTGGAAGAGATGGAAGATGCAGATGACCTCTGTGCAATGATCTCGGAGTACAACTTAGTTGGAAATCCCAATGAGTGGTTTCTCAACTCAGGTGTCACTCGACATATTTGCTCTGCAAAAGAAGCCTTTGCAACGTATACTCCTGCTGAGTTCGATGAAGATATATTCATGGGAACACAACAACAACAAGGATTGCAGGAACTGGAAAAGTAATGTTGAAAATGACATCCGGCAAGGTGTTGACTTTGAACAACATTCTGCACGTTCCTACTATTAGAAAGAATTTAGTTTCTGTTGCACTGCTCGTTAAGAACGGGTTTAAGTGTGTCCTAGTTAGTAACAAAGTTGTAATAAGTAAGAATGAGACGTTCTTAGGAAAGGGCAACCTAACTGAGGGCCTTTTCAAACTGAATGTAATGGTTGTTGACAGTATTAATAAGAATTTTGCTTATGTTTACTTATTGGAGTCAAATGATTTATGGCATTCCCGTTTGGGACATGTAAATTACAAAGCCTTGCGAAAATTGTTGCTTTAGAAGTTTTGCCTTATTTCAAATATGATAAATCGAAATGTGACATCTGTGTGGAATGTAAGTTTGTTAAACATCCTTATAAGTCTGTTGACAGGGTTTCTAAACCTTTAGACTTAATTCACACAGATATATGCGATATGAAGTCAATACCATCTCATGGTGGGAAAAAGTATTTTATAACTTTTATTGACGATTGCACTCAATTTTGTTATGTATATTTGCTTAATATTAAGGATGAAACAATTGATGCGTTTAAACAATACAAAAATAAAGTGAAAAATCAATTGAATCTAAAGATAAAAATGATTCGGAGTGATAGGGGTGGAGAATACAAATCTCATTTTGCAGAGATGTGTTTGGAATGTAGTATTATTCATCAAACTACTGCACCCTATACTCCACAGTCAAATGGTTTGGCGGAACGGAAGAACTATTTAGTAAAGGAAATGATGAATGCCTTGATAATCAGTTCTGGTTCACTGCGAAACTTGTGGGGGGATGCCATCCTTACGACTAACAAGATACTCAATAGGGTACCCTGTACGTAGCAAAACTCAATCGATTCCATATGAGTTATGGAAAGGAAGGAAACCCAACTTGAAATATTTTAAAGTGTGGGAGTGCCTAGCCAAGGTAGAGGTTCCTTTACCCAAGAGGGTGAAAATTGGATCCAAAATAGTGGATTGTGTAGTTATTGGATATGCTGTGAACAGTAAGGCCTGACGGTTTTTGGTTCACAAATCTGATAATCCTAAAATTCATGTTAATACGGTAATTGAGTCAGATAACGATGAGTTCTTTGAACACATTTATTCGTATAAAACTTAATGTGAGTCGACAAGTGAAGGACCTAAACGACCACGTGAAGAATTAATGGAAAATACACAACCTAACGAGGATCCTAGGAATAGTAATCGCCAATGAAAATTCACTTCTTTCGGACCAGATTTTATGGCATTCTTGCTTGAAAATGAGCCTCAAACATTTAAAGCAGCTATGTCTTCGTCTGAGTCAACCTATTGGAAAGAAGCAGTCAATAGTGAGATCGAATCAATTTTAAGTAACCATACTTAGGGATTGGCTGATCTTCCTCAAGAAAATAAGCCTTTAGGATCAAAGTGGATCTTTAAAAGGAAACTGAAAGTCGATGGGACTATTGACAAATATAAGGATAAACTAGTAGTCAAAGGATACAGACAAACGGAAGGTCTGGACTACTTTGATACATACTCTCCAGTAACAAGGATAACATCAATTAGGATGTTAATAGCACTAGCGGCAGTGCATGATCTTAAAATCCACCAAATGGATGTCAAGACAGCCTTTTTAAATGGAGAATTGGAGGAAGAAATTTACATGGAACAACCTGAATTTCTGGTAAAGAAGAGAAAATGTGCAAGCTTATGAAGTCGCTTTATGGGCTCAAGCAAGCACCCAAACAATGGCATGCTAAATTTGACCAAACGATGTTGGCAAATGGATTCAGGATTAATGAATGTAACAAGTGTGTTTACATTAACAACGTTCCGAATCATGAAGTCATTGTTTGTCTGTATGTTGATGACATGTTATTAATGAGTAAATATATTGACGATATAAATGCTACTAAGTGCATGTTGTCCAGCAAGTTCGATATGAAGGACTTAAGAGTTGCTGATTTGATCTTAGGGATCGGGATTCTCAAAACTCCTCAGGGACTAGCATTATCTCAATCTCATTATATTGAAAGAGTATTGGATAAGTTCAAGTACTTGAATTTTAACAATGTCAAAACTCCAATTGATCTAAGCTTTACATTTCAAAACGATGAAGGTGAAAGTGACTCTCAATTGAAATATGCCAGAGTGTTGGGAAGTTTGATGTATATTATGAATTGTACGCGACCAGATATAGCTTGTGATATTAGCAAACTGAGTCGGTTCACTAGTAATCCTAATCAAACTCATTGGATGGAAATGAAATGTATGTTGGGGTATCTAAAACATACACAACACTATGCTTTGCATTATAATAAATATACTGTCGTGATTGAAGAATATAGTGATGCAAATTGGATCACTGGGTCAAATGAAGTAAAATCCACAAGTGGTCATGTGTTTACACTTGGTGGAGGAGCAGCCTCTTGGAAATCGTCCAAACACACATGTATCGCTCGCTCCACAATGGAATCTGAATTTATTGCCTTAGATAAGGCCGGTGAAGAAGTTGAATGGCTCCGGAATTTCTTAAAGGATATTCCATTTTGGCCCAAACCTGTGGGACCTATTTGCATACATTGTGATAGTCAAGCAGCAATAGGTAGGGCAGGGAGCGTCATGTACAACGGGAAGTCTCATCATATACGACGGAGACATAGTACCGTAAGACAACTGCTCTCTAGTGGAATTATCACAATTGACTATGTGAAGTCAAGCGATAATGTGTCAGATCCACTTACGAAAGGCCTAGTAAGAGAGGCAGTTGAAAGATCATCGAAGGGAGTGGGTTTACGGCTTAGGACAAGTCATCATGGCTGTAACTCTATCTAGAAGACTGGAGATCCCAAGATCTAAATTCAAGGAGAAAAACAAAGTTGTGACTGACGGTTTGGCATTGTCAATCAACTCAATTCATTCTCATGATGAAGACAATGTTCAGGAACAAGGTTAAAACATTAAGTCTTGTTAATGAGTTAATAAAACTTAAAGTTTTTAATGATTTGCTAAGTTTGGCAGATTTGACCAAATAGTGTATCTACACGCGATTAGAAATCACCTATGTGAGTGTGAAGTGTAAAGCCGCTTCAAAGAGAATTTTTTTGTCAAAAGCATATTCTCTATACACTCATGAAACCATGAGGTGTTCATGGCTGAAACGAACACAACCGTAAGAATCATAAATGGTAAAGGGTTAATTGTGTGACATATGGTTGTCTAGGTATACACCAAAGCTCGACGGTTCAAAGATATCGCATCTACCGATTGACCGAGTATATCCGACATATGTTCACTATGGAAAGTCCAAGGGGAAGCCTACTTATCCAGATGCAATTGATCCTTGCTTGTAAAGTATACACTCGTCTGTGCATTCCTTTATGTTATGATCATTCCCCATTAATGTGGGGATTGTTGGGTATAGCAAGAGTTAATGGGAAATGGAGGGAAGATGAAAAGAGGAATTGGAAAAGATTCTCTTATGCTTTAAGAAAAGGCATTTCTCCCTCATTGGTGGTGGAAAGAAAAATATATGTGTTTAAATAGAGAAACACTCCTATTAGTTGTTAAAAGGATTGGAAAGAGGGACCCCCATGGCGCCATCATCGTCACTCGCTCTGCTCGGCTTCGGCTTTGGCTTTGGAAATTGATCGAGAGATTATTTTTTGCACAAAGTTTTTGTTTTAATTATTTAGTTAATTATTTAATTAATTAAATTAAATTAAATGGCCAAAATGTTTCAATTATTTAGTTAATTAACCGAAATGTTCCGACCTGACTCGGATCTGCGCGGCCCGTTTTATTTAAATTATTTCCCATTTTATTTTGAATTTCCCGCCGTTGGAAATGACTGTTCTGAAAGGTTGCAACTTTCAGGAACAACCATGTCCGTTTGAATGGTTGCAAACTTTCATGAATGATCGTGTGGATTCTGAAAGGTTGCAACCTTTCGAAACCAGTTCCTCTTGGCTATAAATACCCGTAATTCTTCAAACTTTTTACTTACAATTTTTTTTGATTTCTTCTTCTTCACAAATATTTTTCGTGTACTTTACTACCATTGAGTGGCTTGCTGACACCAGAGTTTTGAGTATCAATACACTGGTGATTGAGATCATACTATTATGGGAGGACATATTCCAAATCAAACCTCGGATACTAGTGGGGATTAATTTCCTTAAGGGGATACTGTGCATTCAGTGGGCTTGATCTTCTTCCTGTTCTGTCTTTTATAGATTCTGGTATGTTTTTACAGATTTTAGTTTTGTGAATTAAATTATGTTCTTCTGTTCTTCACTGGTTAATTAAACTTTGGTAACTTCGTGTTTCTACAAAGTTCATTGTAATCAGTAATACTGTTTTTAAACACAGATTGGGCAACAACTCCAAGTTGGAGGACATAGTTGTCCGTTGAAGCCAAGTTAAGGGTCATGTTTATGTATTATGCCTAAAAAAAATTCTATGATGAGCTTTGAGAAAACGTAAAAATCAAGTATGTGTGATCATTCTCGGGAAAAGAATAGATTCGCGACATGATCAACTACAACAATTCTTTCTTTCACATGAAGGTTTTACTTGTTGCATGTGGCTCAAAACTTCAACACATCCGCATGTATTGTGTCATCTTGGTCTAATATCGAGACCCTTTGAGCTTCCTCTTGAAAAAAAATCAAAAAAAAGAAAGAGATTTGTGAGACGTGATAGCTAAATGCGAGACTCAGACATCAGCAGAATAAAATTATATTTTGAATTTAATTTTCTCATATGCTTTAGTTGTGGAAGTGTACTTTACAACGCTACAAACAGTTGAATATTTCCATGTGACTGCGTTAAGCTGGAAAGAATGCATAACAAACGTCTGGTTCATCTTCAAGGAATTATATGTACTAATTCAGAAAGCCTTTGGCCGTGATTTTTGTAACAATTGTAACTCTTGGAGTCCTCTTTTCAATGAAACAAGAATCTTGTGATTTTGTTGCTCTTATTCCGAGTTATGAATTTTTTCACAGACACAAAAGAACTTAGCAAGGCAGAATTGTGGGTTGACTTTGAAGCAATTTCCTGTACAAATCTATAAAGTTTTTGGCCATGATTTTTACGCATATTGTAGTTCTTTGTGTCGTCTTCTCAATGGAACAGGAAACTCATGATTTTCGGCACTCCTACTTCAAGTTATGAATTTTCTACTACAGACGTGCAAAGCTGGAGAGCGAGTAAAACAAAATTGTGAGCTAAATTCAAGCAATATTTGTATCAATTCATAGAGTATTTGGCCGTGATTTTTATACATATGGTAGTTCTTTGAGTTTTCATTCCAATAGACTAAGAATCTCATGATTTCGGCATTCCTACAACTTTGGGGACTTGTGTGAAACTTGTGAGTGTTGGTGTTCAAATTTGCATTCAAGTCTTTTGTGGAAGTTTCTTGAAACTTAAAATTCATACAAGTTTGCCACATTGATTTTGCTTGTCTGTCACGACCCGATTCCTCGAATCGTGATGGCACCTACTATAACCCACTAGTAGGTAAGCCAACCTGTAACCCAGAACAACAAGTAATGGGTCTGACGGTAGAAACTAAACAAGAGTAGGAAATTTTTGAGATAACAACATAAATAGGTGAAACCAAACTAAAACATATATATAAATAAAGATCCCTCCCAGAACCTGGAAGTCACTAGTACAGAGCTACTAACAAAATGAGTACAAGTCCCAAAAGTGGACAACAGAGACTGGACTGTCTCGAAAGGTAAAAGACAAGTCTATATATACAGATGGAGACTGAAATAGTACAAAATGTCGTGTGCTCACCCTCGTCTCCAGATCAGACTACTCTAAACTGGATCAACGTTGGCCACTGGTGCTCGGACCTGCATCACGAAACAGATGTAGAGCGTAGCATGAGTACCAAAACTGCTTCTCTCGCGCTTGCTTGCGTGAAGGATTAGAGCCCTTTTCGCTAGGTCCAAAAGCTTCCCAAAAGATCTGATCCAACAGAAATCCCGCATTGAGCGTAGCTGATATGCGGCTACGGCTAGCCGATCATATCATTCCATTAAAAAAATCTATATGACAGGTACCCAGTAGGCATCATAGGCCGACTGAACTTGAAAAGTAAAGGTAATATGAAAAGAAGGAATAACACAAATCGAAGTCAAGAACGAAAATCTAACTAACAATGGAATGCACACGAGTGTAGAAAGAACTAACTAAAGTAATCTATAAGCTAACTACACCTAACTGGACC
>JAJOOS010015169.1:0-27523 GCA_029582725.1 Solanum chiquidenum
AGGGATGATGTGGCAGAGAGAGTGAGTGCACTCTCCTGAAAGTGCGTGAAAAAAGAGAAAAAAAAAACTGAATTTTTAAAGCCCTACACATGGCCTTTTTTTATTGGCCAATATATAACAAATTATTTAAATAGTTTTTTTTATATATATTAAATCTTTAAAATATGTAAATTTTATTATTAAGAGGTAAATGAAATTAGTGGGTCCCTTTTTTATTTTCTTTATTTTTTTTTATTTTTAGGGTGGGGCCGGGTGGGGGTGAGCATAGGGGGTGGGGGTATGCATTTATAAATTAATCAATTGATATAATTAATTTTAAAAGTGTTTAAGAAAAAATAGTGAATAAGTAAAAAAGAAATAAAGATTAATGACATGGCGCCTACATGGTTATGATGTGGCGCTTACGTGGCAATGATGTGGCAGGTGAGAGTGGTGTTATAGTCTCAGGGTGGAAAAAAAATCACTTCAAAGATCTTAAGGGGGGTATTTAAACGCCCGTATAGTTTAAGTACTAAAGTAAGTTTTCGTGCCAAGTTCAAGGGGGTTTTTATGTATTTTCCCGTTTGTTTATAAGTAACTCTATAGTGAATATAACATGAACATATATTTTCGTCTTTCTTCTTTATGCTATGTATTGTTTTATATATTTTTTATTTTCTATTATTTTGTGTTCATTTTAATTTGAGAAAATTTTATGTCACAGGATACACTCCTTGTTAGCTATATAAAAATAGATAAGAAAATAGTGATTGATCATAAAATAATCTTAAATCAAATTAAATATTCTATAAAAAATACTTTAAATTTTATTCATCTATTAATTTTTATTATTGAAAAAGTTTAATATTTTATATCACGATACAACTTCTATTAGATACTAGATACGTTCATTAGATAACAACAATATGATATGTATGCGCAGGAAAAAGGAGAAGACTACAATTCTACAAAGATAAGGTAGAAACTTAAAGAAATGAAATATTTTTCACCAAAGGTGATGCGCTGTTCATATATATTAAAATTAAATTATGCTACTGAAATATATATATGTATATCTAAAACAAAGAATTGGTCAAGGTAAATATTTGACATACACTCAAACCTCAATTTAACCATCATTCGCTATAACAATAAAATATCTTCTTCTTTTTTTGTAGAATTACATCTCTTTGATAGTCTTACTCAAATATTAATTGGTAAAAGATAGATTACGTATAAAGATAAAATTGAGAAATATTTATGGTAATCCT
The DNA here is from genome assembly GCA_029582725.1 of Solanum chiquidenum. Classification (NCBI taxonomy): domain Eukaryota; kingdom Viridiplantae; phylum Streptophyta; class Magnoliopsida; order Solanales; family Solanaceae; genus Solanum; species Solanum chiquidenum. Next base: position 1,251 of record JAJOOS010015169.1, read on the forward strand.
TATTAGTGTCATGCACATACTAAATTTTAAGTATGAATATTTAATAGAAAATTATACTTAAATGGTGTCCATCATTTATGTTCATAACCTCAAGAGAAAAGACTATTGGTGTCATTTTTTGTATTGATATTTTATTTAAATTTTGTTGGTTAGATTTGTTTACAAAATTGAGTGAAGTAAATAATAATACTACTAAAGAAATGTCACTTTCTCCCCATATTTAAACTTTGAATGTATTTTGAAATGATTCAATAATATCTGGTCATTTTGATCTCAAAATACAAGTAACTCTATAATAATCTGTATTAATTATTTCAAAGCACTTGTCCTATGTTCTTTAAATTATAATTATTTACTCAAAAGCTTTAATTTAATAATATTAATTCTATTTTATAACTTCGTATACTATATATATGATACACACGTACAACGCACGTGCTGTGAATCTAGGTATGTAATAAGTGTAACAAGATATTTACCAAAACATAGAAAAATGTATTTATTTTTTCTACCAAAACTTACTTAGATAAATAATATTTTTATATTATGATCTCATGCCAAGTATAATTTTCTATTTTCTCATGCTTGACCATATAATATATTGTGGTCTCTTGTTAAGAATTTGAATGGCAACTCTCATTCTTATCTTCTCTTCCCTTTCCATACGTACTTGATGCGGGTGAACTTACATCCGTTAACTTTAGAAAAAAAAGCATATGTATATATATATATTTATTTTGAGAAATTAATAGAAACTAGAATATAGTTAATAATGCATCCATGAAAAGTATAGTAGTGTCTTTGTGTTGCTGGTACAAGCTAGAGGAACCACCCGTGAGACCAAGATTCAAATATAAATTTAACTTAGAGATCATAATTAAATTAAGATAATATTGATGTATTCAAAATCTTTAAATTCAAAATTCGCCTCCAACCTTACAATGACAAAACAAGAAAGTTTGCAGTTACATAAAGAAACAAATAAATGAGAAAAGTCCACAGATAGTAGTGTAAAAAGAAAAGCATAACTTCAAACAGAAAGATTTGACAAGTTATAAATTAATTGTTGTATAGTTTGGAGTGTTACGTTGTTTCCTTTTTAACTAAGCAAAGATATATAGTATATACAATGTGAAAGCGGCTTCAAACTATTGATTGGCTTAAACTCTTCATGAAAATCGGTGCATTTTTTAGCCACTTGCCAACTTGCAATATATATCTTAAACAATGCTATATATATGTCGTCACACTGACAATAAAAAGTTCACAGAGAAGCAAACATACAAAAATAATATGGCAACTCATCTCTTATTGGTTTTCCAAGGGGTGAACGCAGATTTCTTGTTTCTTTCTTTGTATTTTTCTCTACGTATTCTTCCATTTTCTATTTACTTTCTTTTTCCTTTTTTCGTTGTTGTGTATCTGTCGGTTAGTTTCGATTTTGAAGTTTATTTATTTGATTTATTGATTATTAATTTGTAGACATGATAAATTATTATTAAACCATATAAGATATGACTTATTGGTTTATCAGTTTCTCGGTTATTGATGGTTATCAGTTTAACCATATATATTAAGATTTGATACAAAAAAAATCATTGAAAATCACTTAGAAATAAGGTGACAAACCAAATGAACCACGCATATAAGTTGACAGATTGCATCTTGCTCAAAACCAAACACTGTCACATTGTAGAATAATCGAGAGTTTGAGACAACCTCAAATAAAAGTATGAAACTGAATTCTAAGTCAAGAACTTTATATACTAAATGGTATAATTATAATTATTTAACTTACTATGGGGTTATCGATTAACTCATATTAATAAAAAACCTTAATTGAATTGGTAAAGGAAGACCTAACCCCTCTTGCTTGTATATTGAGGATTTTTATGTTAATAAAATACCACTAGACACTCTGTCTAGTGTCTAGCGGTATACATAAAAAATAAGTGAACTCATATTAAGAAAAAACACTACAAAAGGAACCCCAATTATCAACAAAAAAAAAACTCGTTGGTAAATTGATCAAATTGGTTGGCAAATTGAGTTACCAACCAAATGCCAACTTATATTAATCCGTTGCTAAAAGGCTCCCTGAAATTTCCGTTGGTAAATTCACCAAATAATTTTTGATTAGTATATCGTTTAGTACCTTTACTAATGAATTGAAAAGGAGTTAGTAATTTTTTTTTCATTATTCGATTTCGTTGGTAATATGTGGTAATAATAGTAACAAATGTCTGATAGTAAACTTTTCAAGATACATTGGTAATTGGTTGGCAATTTTAGTCCGAGAAGTCCCACATTGGGGGTAAAGCGCTGGATGAAAGAAGTACTTACCACTCCATCTCAATCCTTATTGGTAATAAATTTTAAATACGTTAGTATGATTATTTGTTTTTCTAATAAATTTACTAATTGATTGTTAGTTTGTTGGTAATATATCATTCAAGTTCAATGTTAGGTTAGTAATTGATTAACAATATGTTCAAAATATTATTAACTGAATGATTATTCAATAGTAAAATATTTATTAATTTATTGCATTTAAAAATCTAAGAGCACGAATATAAATCCAAAAATATTAATATCAATTTTATAAATCATATTTGAATGAAACAATGCAAAATCTATGATAACAAGTTAAATTAATCTCATTATGACACATATCATTATATCATGATGTGTTTCTAAACGTATGTAGTGTATAAGTTGACAATGTATCCAACTGACAAAACCAGCTTGAAGAATCTTATTTACTTGTTGCTGCATTTTGTGTCTCATTTTTTCTCAAATGTCATGCTTACTCTCTTGTAAATGGGTATACAATACATTTTTCGCCTGAGCATCCAAATCACGATCTTAAAGATGAAGCCGAAAAGATGAAGCCGAAAAGATGAAGCGGATAATGCACCAACATTTCCTTAGAAAGCTGTCAAAGAAACAAGGTTGTAAGTTTGTGAAAAAAACTTGTTGGAGGATCACTTAATTACTTTGCAAGTTGACATGTTGATATGATCTTAGCCTTTACAATATTGCTCTAAGAAGTCATCAAGAAATAGTCAGAGGAAACACATGTGATATATAATATTTAGCATCAACTAGCCACGAGAGTTCATGACTTTTCTCAAGGAAATTTAATGTTAAAACATACTCCTATCTAAGACACTACAACCCTTATATATAAAGACCGCGCAAAGAGCTAGATGCCATATAATAGCTACTTTACAAGCATTCTGTTCTGATAGTCCATGATGATAAGTTAGTAATTAATAATTTACCAATAAATTTTATCACAGGTGGTAATAATTACTATTCAACTAAACATTCATATGTAATATTACCAACTAATAATTAATATGTTGGTAAATTTTACCAATGGATTAATGATCGGTTGGTATAATACCAACTATTTTAATGATGTTAGTAATTTACAAACTACAATCTTTATTCGTCGGTAAAATTTCCAACTAATTGGATATTGGTTGGCAAGTTTACCAACAAATTACATTTCGTTACTAATTTACCAACACATTTATATTTGATTGGTAAATTTAGCAACACAATTTTACCGTTGGTAAATGTTTGGTTAGTAATTCATTGGTAATATGTTAATAAATTATACAAACAATTTTTTTGTCATATTTACCAATCGATATATACTTTGTTGGTAATATTACCAACAAAAGGTGTGCGTTAGTAAAATTTCAGTTGGTAATCCATTGATAGAATGTTGCTAAATTTGGCGTCATTTTTTTCCGCCGTATTTACCAACTAATATACTTAGTTAGTAAGATTTTGGTTGGTAATATGTTAGAATTTCGTTGTTAAGTTTTAAAATATAATTCAGTTAGAAATATGTTGGTAATTTGTTAGTAGAATACTAACCAACTTAAGTTGTTACTAAAATTTGTTGGTAATTTGGGGTTTTTTTAAGTGAAATTCGATAAACAAATTGTTATGTGTACGTCATATTATTAGTTACAATTTTATTTTTTTAAATAACGTAAAGCTTTTAAGAAAAAATGTGTACTTTAAAGATATGTTTGTTTCTCTTTAATTTTATGTATTTTCCTCTTCAAAATAAAAGGTCTTATATTAAGAGGAACGTAAAAATTTACTTTGAAATATTTTTATTTTTTTTAATAATGTTAACGATAAACAATTAATGAAATTATGTACTTTGATAGATATATAAGAGAATTACACTATAATATTCAATCTATGATTATAATTAATACTTATTAATTCATAGAATTACACATCTACTAAAAAAAGATGAGAAGAGAAGTTCTATATTTTCACCCATTGCATAACCAATTTTATAAATGTTTCAATAGATAAATAATATAAATTAAATTTGGTTAGAGATACAGAATTGTAAGTTACCTCTAAAGTTAGTACGTAACTACGTATTAATGAATTCCCATCTCAGAATAGATACTTTAAAAGGCAACATTACATATTCTTGAATACATTGTGAAGGATTAATGAACAGTGGTGCATTCTTGTGATCGGTAGGAATAACTTTTCAAAAATTGTAACTTGATTTCGAATGTATATATATTGTATAACAAATAAATATAAAGTGTATGGAAAATATATTGATAAAAAGATCTATAATATGTGTGTATATATCATATAAAAAGTGACTATGAATAGTTTTACTAATTAAAATGTATATAATATATTTATATATATATGTATAAAAAATGAATATGAAGTGTACCGTAGGTGGGAAATCAAATATATATATATATATATATATATATATATATATATATATACTTTGATATATTGATCGTAAAATCCAGATCCTCATAATCTTTTACAGTATTGCGTTATATTGTATCAAAGATATCGTCGATGGGATATCATTTTGTATTGATTCATATTGCGACATAACTTTTTAAGATTTCACCACTTCATTATTTTCAGGTACCTAAACCTCTTATAAGATTTCATAAAGTTTTATGTTATAGGCTCTTCAAAAGCATATTGTATCATTATTATGATCATTTACCTCATTCCATTTTTAAGGATTATTTTGTTTGGAATCCACTAGTCTATTACGCTTCATACATGTTGCTCCTTTATCGACACTCAATAAGAATATTTGCAGCTAAATATGAAATTAATTTTGTATCAATATACAAATACTAATCTGTCTATCAAGATTTATTTATAATATGGAGTGTAATTGTCATTAATATTCCAACTACATGGATCTGGGCTTTTTGGAGGGGGTAGGGTAGACAGATTTGTATTTTCAATTTTATTTTATTTTGAGATAAAAGGCAGAGATTATTATTTTTTATAGAGAGAATTCCTTCTTTTCCTCATTTTCTTTCTTTTACTTCTTTTGTTTTGTATTTTATTTTATTTTATTTTGTGCATTCCAATTTCTATTAACAGTTTTCATATTGGCATCTGTGAATAATTTTGAAACATACATGAAGGTTAAATATGTTATTTAAATTTAGGATACTTCGGTGTTTTTATTGAAAAAATCAGTTCGTTGAGAAAGATGAATTGTTGCAACGTATAAATATTAGTATATAAATAGTGTGTGTGTATATATATATATATATATTTCTCATACATAGTTATACATCATATATACATATTTATACAATTTTGATACATTATGATCATTTTATTGATTTTTTTTTTGTTTTTACAGTTACGTAAGAAGTCCTCATGTGTTTGCCTCAAACATCTCCATCCTACGTAGCCTAGTTTTTATATAAAACCCAAATCCAGGACTAGTTTAATTAAGCCCAATAGTAACTAATACATTATGGGGATTGGGAAATTGAGTCCCATCCAACGTGTAGTCTAGTCTGATCAACGTTATTAAGTTGATGAAATTTCAAAATTACATCTTTTAAATAGGAATTATTGCTATAGAATTACATTTTATAGCGGTATTTTTAAATAATTATCGAACATAGCTATATTTTTACATTTTATAATAGACATACATGTATGCACGCATCTGTATCAGTCTATATACATTGATGTATATACATTTTCTAGTTAAGAGTTTGAATTGGGGTTTAGAAGAAGTATAACTTACAAAAATGACTATAGTTTTAGGGTTATTAGATTGAAATAGCTAATATTTTGTGCTTTTTTTTTGTCTTGTATTGCTTTGCTTTCCAAGTAAAAACAATTGAAAAAATTAAAAAGTTAGTTTGATGAAGAAATGCCGAGATTCCAACATTTTATTAATACCACTATGAAGAAAAAATCCAAGAAATTGAAAGAAAGAAAAAAGTGAACTTTGTGTTGGGTTTTATTTGCCCTGAGTTTCTTACCATAAATAAGTTTTTCTTTTAAGAAAAAGTTTTGAATTGTCTAGTCTTTTTCTTGTAGGAAAAGGTTTAAGACTCTATTAATAGAGGCTTGTTCCTTCTAACTTAATCAGCATTCACAGTGTAGTCTTAAGGGCTTTGAGAGTTTTGGTTAGGGGGAGAATTTGTGGGAGACAAGCTTGATACGTTATCACTTGTGTGAACCTCCCATGTATTTCGAGTGAATTGGTTGAGGTTGTTTCTCTCTATATTTTGTACTCTCATATTTATATAGTGGATTGCTCATCTCCTTTGTGGACGTAGGTCGATTGACTGAACCACGTTAAATCTGTGTCTTTAGGTATATTTCTCGCTTGTCTTATTACTTGTGGTCTTTCGAGGTTTGTTTTGCTAGCTTCCGCATGAGACCTAATTGTTACGGTCCTAACACTTTGATCTAGGCCTAGAATATTTTACCTAGTAAAGTATATGAAGGAATGATGAAAAAAAAATTAGAATTTAGTATGGATTTGATCATGTTTCATTATGAAATTTGATTAACGAAAATAGTTTTTTGTATTCCAAGTGAAAAATAATATTTGAAAGACAGAGTTGTATGAGTAATTTGGAGTGAAAATACATTTTTATTGTTTTCAAATTCTTGATAGCATGTGATGACATGTCAATCAATGATTATATGGTCATTTAACTAGAGACATTCATTTGAATTAATTTTGTCGAATAATCTGTTGGAAAACATTTATTGCGACATCAAACGAGTAATAGCTCAAATAACTACAGTGAGTACTTCTTCTGCCCATAGTGGTGGTCAGCCGAAATTTTTTCCCCAAAAAATTACATTATATATAAAGGTTAATTCTTACTTTGTATTAATTGGATATGATATTTTAAATATTCTTAAAATTAATAGAAAGTAAAAATCCACTAATAAGGCTATGCACAAAACTTACACGACGCTTATTCCTAATGTTTCAAGTTCTTGAATCCTTACAATTATATTTATGCGAGTGGCCTATTATGTTTTAAACGAAACTCTTATTTTATTAAAAAAATATTTTAATTAAAAATTAGTATGAAAATTTGTGATGTTTATTTATTTTATGATAAGATCTAATAAAGGATTTTTTAAAATATTTTTGAAAGAAATAAAAATAAAATCCTAAAATTTTAGTACCTTTTTTAGTGGAATAAGATTTTATTTTATAAATAGGAAATTCTCTATTTTTACTTCTCTTTCTCTTATTTTTATAGCAAAAATAGTTTAGTAAATATTTTAATTTGAAGTTTAAATGGACTTAAGAAAATATTTCAGTAGAGTATCAAAAATAAGTTTGACGTTTTAAAGTAAACCTAAAACTGTAGATCAATTTGAATCACTACTTGTTAATTCTATTTAAAATGTTTTTTATAATTTAGTTAAATATTGTTTTGTTTCATTTTAATTTTTCTGTGCAAATAATTGGATTTTTTTAAATTTATCATTCAAAGTTTGAACATCCAGAGACACTGAGTGACAAACATCATTTCTTGGTATATAGGAAGTCATATACTAATCTCTCAGCCTCACTTTGTTTGATTGAGAATGAAAGTTATAAAAAAAGAGTTTTTGTATCTTGCGAAAAAATTAAAACTAAAGTATTTCTAATCACAAATTAAAAAAAAATACCTTCAATTATGAGATTAGAAAAGAAAAAGAAGAAAGATAAGAAATTTTGAACTCATAAATCTTAATCATGAGTACTATAGTCTATATTTGTGAATTGACACTGCCATGAAAAGAAAAAGAAAAAGATTAAGAAAACGATTGCTCATTTAATAATGTAGGAATCAATAATTATGCAGGTATCAAATAATGTAGTAATTAGTTATTAAGGGAATTTATATATTATTTTATGCGAGTATTAGTTATGTAGAAATTAGTTATTCATGATACTTAGAACTTGTCCCGTTGGTCCAATTGACTAGCATTGGTGAATGAAGGAAATGACTTCAGGCACAATTTTTTGATAGTGAACCTAATTGTTATACCTTTGTGTGATCACCTTGTGAGTGTGTGAACCTAACTTGGCACCATTTGAGCCTAACCTTTTCTTTGAATGAAACATAAACACAAATGTTTAGACCGGTTGTTGAAATTGTCATGTATTTCCCAGTTATAACCTTCATGAAATATTGATTTGTTTGAATAGTCACCTTAGGCCAAAAGCCTAAGTTGGGGATGTGGTAAGAATGAGAAAAGAAACCAAGTAAGAAGTTCGTGAAATTCGTCCTTGAGAACATGTGGTGAAGAAAAAGATGGAACCCCTCCATATAAAAAAAAATGGGAAGAAAAAAGAGAAAGAAAGAAAAAAATGATAAATTTGTATCCGTTGTGCATTGTTGTGGAAATAAAAAGGGTGTCTGTTGAGCTATACCTAAGATTTTGTGTGCTATGAATAGGCCTAGGATGAGTTGTGAATTTGAAAAGAATGAAAGAAAAGGAAAGAAGTGAAACTTGAGTCATGCTTCATGAAGGTAGAGTCACCAAGTCGAAATGAGCATACCCTTACCCTCAGCCCAGTTGCAAGCCTTGAAGGACCTTTTTGATCTTTCATAAGCCAAGTGATGTGTTGGATGAAAAATACGGACAAACCTATGGATAAAATCATGCATGTTTCTCTCATTGGGAGTGTGAGAGTTGATTTCGATTCCTTAATTATAATTCTTGATTGACTTTGTGAGAGCATGGAATCATTCTTGATGTGAGGGCAATCTAATACTTTTGTTGGGCATGAATTTGCATTTAAAGTGAGTATTTGTGAGCATGAACTCTAATTGACGATGGCGAGTCATAGTTGAAAACTTTGAGTGCACAACTGAACACTGCATGTTTGGATTGAACCTTGTGTGCACTTTCATGTTGAGTCTCAAGGAGCACTACTTGTAGACATCCTTGTTGGCCTGATTGATCTTGTGTTTTATTTGACGACAAGCAAAAGTTTAAGTTGGGGATGTTGATGAGTCGGGAGTTTTGACTCATTTAGAGCTTGTTATTCAATGAATTAGTGTCCTCAATATCTATTTTGTGTTAATAACTGATGCTAATTTGTTTATGTGTAGCAATAAAGGCTTCAGAACAAGACAAGGATATTACAATGCGAAAAGAAGCAAAAATATTGAAAAAGCTGAAGAAAAGAAAGGCAGGAGCTCGCAAAGGCCACTAGGCGACTCGCCGAGTGACCCTCCAGCTCGCCAAAAAGTCCGGCGAATTGGCTAATGAACTAAGCCAACTTGGTGACTGAGGGAGCACTTTGGCGACGCACTGAATGGAACGGCGAGCTCGACCCAGCTCGCCTAAATGAACAGAACAAGTGGATGCAGAAGTCAAGCCAAAAGGCGAGAAGAAGTGCATGTCGGCGTATCGCCGAGTCGGACTGTGTACTGAAATTTTGAGAAGTTTTTGAAAACATATATATTAATTTTTGAAGAGAGAAAAGGGTGTCTTACACAAATTTTTTTTAGAGATTTTTACATCCTTTGACAATACTAAACATTCTAGGAGAAGGTTTTGAGCTTGGATATTGTAGTTTTAAGGTTTTAGTCTTAATTTTGGCATTGAGGATTTTGTCATTCGGATGGAACATCTTTTTGGTAACTATTTCTTGTTATGTGTGGCTAAACCCCTTTTTCTAGAGGTGTGACTATTTAGTCAAATACATATTAGCTTATGGGTATTGTTAATTGCTAGTTTTATTGTTGTTTTGAAATGGGTTCAGTTGTTTATTCATGTTTTAATTTATGAGCCGAAGTTACAAATTTAGTTCTAGTTTTAGCTCTCGAAACTTGCTTGCGAAAGTTGCTTAGAGTAGAATAAATGACTGATAATTGTATTGATTTACGTCTTTACTACCCAACTTGATAAAGTGGATTAAGTTAAGGAATTTGGTTGTTTTGTATTGCTAAGCTTGTTGAGGTTCGAAGGAACTCACTTGAAGCATAGTAAACGATTGAGAAATGATTGTTATAGCTAAAACCCAACCTACCCATTGATATTCAACGATTTCAAGTAATTATTAATTACCCATTAGGCAAAATTTGTATTTGATTGCTCACACACTCCTAAGGTCCTCTTTATACTTGTTCAAACATCGCATTATTTGTTTCTGTTAATAATTGGATATCGAATTCCCTTGATCTTGATATTTGAAACCTATTGATTTACCTTATGTTACGTGTTATTTACTTCCGTTCTACAAGAAATTAGAACACTCTGATACCTCGTACTTGAATTCTTTTCTATATCACTCCTTGTGGGATCGACCCCAACTCAACGTTGGGTTTATACTTGTTAGCGGCCGCCTACACTTTGAATCATAAGAAGTGTAGTTGAGTGTTATAAAAAATCGATGATTTTTCAACTCAATTTAGGGTCCTAACTCGTTTAGTATTGAGTGATTCCACCTAATTCTTCTTGATTCTCAAATCCAACACGAATTCATAGAAATTCTCATACAAACCTCCTTGAAACATAACTCTTACCAAAGATCCACAACACAAAAGAATTCACAACCTCCATTGTTAAAGAATTGAACAAAAATCAAGAACTAAGCAAAAATCCTTTAGATACAACAATTTTGCGGATAAATTAGATGTATGGCGTAAGGAAGAACAAGTCCAACACTGTGAGAAGCCTTACATACCTGGAAATAACAATGTTCTTGGCGAATATCGACGGAATCTTGACGAACTCTCAAAACCTAGCTCTTTCTCCTATTAAACTCTTCTGTTATTTTTCCAAGTGTTTAGGAATGACCAAGAGTGGTTTAGCATATGATTAAACCCTTAATTGGGTGAGGAAAAACGTTATAAGCCTAGTGGGAAAAGGAAAAGACCAAAATACCCTTTTCTAAAATGAATGAGATACCTTAGATAGAGAGGCTTCACTAAAATGCGCATAACCTTTTACTTCGAGCTCAAAACTTAGCAAATTTGGAGGTGTTGAAAAGATGACTCAAAGATCTTCAATTTGAAAGCTCATGGGCCACCTAATTCTTTATGTGCTAAAAGATATGATCGTTTGAAGTTCACCCAAAACTAAAAGCTAATGGGTGACTTGTACGAACCTCTATTTAGCTCTTTCGAAGTCCGAGGTGTTACATGATATTATATAAAGTCGAAGAGAAATTATTTCGACTAGTGATATTATACCAAAGAAAAATGGTTTCGGCAAGTGACATTATATAAAGTCGAAGGAAACTGATTCCTACTAGTGATATTGTGCCAAAGGAAAATAGTTTCGACAAGCGATACTATATAAATTTAATGGAAAATGGTTTTGGCTAGTGATATTGTGCGCCGATGGAAAATGATTTCGGCAAGTGTTTGACGATTGTGATTTTATGAACTTGATAGTTGAGATTAATCTACTTGATACTTGTGATTGATCTACTTGATACTTGTGATTGATCTACTTGGTACTTGTGATTGACATACTTGATACTTGTTGGTTGTTGAACTGTGTATTGTAAAACTGTTAGGTTGGATTGATTTCTATGTAAGTTGTAGTTTTGGTGGTTTGGTTGGGATGAAAGGAGTACTAAAATTATAGCTTAATTTTACCTTACTTAGTGGGTTACTTGCTGAGGTCCTTTGCATGTTCACAACTCAACCTACAAACTTATCACGCATAAGGTAGTTCAACAACACTCAACATTTATAATAGGATTTGATTTGTAAGAAAGTTAAGTGAATACTACTTTTTTTAAACATGATTAGACCTTAACTAGCATGTAAAATCATGAAGCACTGAACAAGATCATTAATCAATATAACTAATCAGTATAAATCATCACATGCTTGTCAAAATGAAACAAGTCAATTCAATGATCTTCTCATAATGAAACAAGGTAATTTAACACAATTTTCATAATGCAATTGGATAATACAACACACATGTAAAAATACAACTAGATAATGGAATTCATATCCATCCTAACCTTGCAGTTGCATAAGAATTGCACCTCCCAGAAATCACTTACATACCTCTCAAAATCATAAATCAGTCTCATTTGTACACACATGCTAAAATGTCTTAATCCATCCAATCTAGTGTAACACCTCAAAAACTAATAAGCTAAACTAGATCTTAACATGAGGGTTAGAGTCGTAAATGTACCTCCCCGTACCTAAAAATATAGGGTTTCATGTTAGAACGTCAAGGTACGACCCCCAAGGACCAACCATGGATCCTTGAGGAGGACCCTTAGAAGTTGCCAGGGAAATGACCCACGGAGGGGACCCACACCTCGTGGGTAAGCCCATGCCCCGTGGGTGAGGGGTCATGGGTCAAGGCCTCATAAATAATTTCCACTAACTTACCCACGGTTCACCAGCATGCCGCGTAGGTCCATCCACAGACCGTGGTCGTGGGGTCGTGGGTGGTCACCTGAAATTGCTTTTTGGCAGTTGGGTTAGGGGCACTTTGGGGTTTTCCTAAATTAATTAGTTATTAAGTGACATAATTTTACACTAAATTAGACAAACTATATAAGGTTTTTAAGTCACCAAATTAAGGCATCCAATCCATTATTCTAAAAATTCCAAAAGAACTCATCCTCTCCAAAAATTCTCTCTCTAAAACTCCAAGGAAGAAGAAAAAGAAAGTTGAAGCTAGGGTTTGAAGATGCAAGGATTTGTACTCAATTTCTTTGGAGATTCATAGGTACGTTATGGTAGTCCTTCATCCATGGATTCCCTCCAACTTCAATTTCAAAACTAGTAATTTCCCCAAAAGCTAGGGTTTGACTCCAAGTCATGGATTCCTTTCTAAAAATGATTTTAATGATTTAATTACTTAATATTATGATTGAATTGATGATTTATTATGTTTTTATGTTGAAATCCCCCAAGAATCCATGAAATCCCCATATTTCCAATTTACAACTTTGTGATGTGGGTGAATTGATGAAAGAAGGATATTATGAGATTATGCTTGTAGTAATTGAGTTATTTGAATCATGTTATTATTCATGTCTAATGTAGTAATTCTAGATGTGTTGATGGAATATTATCCTTGGTCCTTGAAAGGTAAAGTATGAGAATTATGCATGATTATGAGATTGATGTATATGCTTTAGGAACACTTTGAGAGTAGGGTGATTATGATGATGATCTTGTTGTGTGTTTTTGAAAGGCTATTCTCATTTACACACCTATGTATGATTATGATAATGTTGTTGTATTGATTGAAAGGCTATTCTGATGAACACATAATGAACATGATGTGAAAGGTTTTCTCACATAATAAAGATTCTAGGTTGAAAGGCTTTCTCACCTAATTGAATCTAACATGAACATGAAGACATGGACGGTGAAAGGTTATTCTCACGCATGATCTAATAAGCTATCCTAATGAAATAAGTTATGACTTAATAAGTACTCCGTGGGAATTATGCTTAGCACCGAGTGGATATTGAATATGAGATTGAAGCCCTTCCATAAAAAAAGATGTGTTTCTAGAAGCAATCTCTTGAGATGGAAGCTCCCCGTCAGGAAGGGCAGGTTTCTAGTAACAATCTATGTATCCCATAAACTACGTGCCCTTGTAGGTTACTTAGCTATTGGATCCACCTAAAGCTTACAAACCATGGTCTTACCTTAGACAAGTAGGACACCCTTTTCGGTGCAGGTAACACCAGATTCCATGTTAAGCTCACATGGTCTATGTCAGTTAAGGCTTATTCCAACTATGACAACAATATTAACAAGAATAAGAAATGTCAACTATGACAAGAACATGACTTATGAACTATGACAAGAATATGAATTATGAACTATGGCTACTCAAGAAGCTTTACTTAGTATGGGTGAGATTATGGGATCTTAGTCATGCATTGCACAAGTATGCTTTGAGGGTACTTATGGTATGTTTATCTTATGATATGATGATCTATGAAATGAATATTTTATCACTTATGTTTTTCCATTATCTACAAAATGAAGCTTTAACTTAGTAAATTGCATGCATTCAACTAAAATGTCCATTTTAGCATGTTTACAAGGTTTTTATGCATGGCTATCATACTTGGTGCATTTTTGTACTAACTCATATTTTCCTACATTATTCCTAAGTGTAGGGCCCGGTTCTAAGGTGGCCCTCATTGTGGCTAAGCTTGGAATTGCTCATTTCTCCTAGCTTGTTGGTGAGTCCTCATGATTTGAGGACATATGTTTTCACTTAGTAGTTTCATTTTTGTATTTCTTTTTCGGACTATGTTGTATGGGCTGTGTCCCTAATAATTGAAGTATTGTAATCATATGCCTATGTTGAGACAAGTCTAGACTTCCGTTTTCCTTTATGAAATTTTTTGGACTTGAAATACATTTTTACTCTTTATTGTTCTATGCTTATGTTATGATATGCTAAGTGTCTTACATGGTTCCTTTCGGGGTTCTATGTGCCTTGTTACATCTAGGGGATACCCCTGGGTCATGACAAACTTGGTAATAAGAGCAAAATGTTTAGAATAATTCTAGGATGATATCTCATAAGCCACGTCTAGTAGAGTTGTTCATAAGTGTAAAGCGCGCCACATTTATGAATGAGAGGCTATAAGATGTTTAGGAAATTTCACTTTTTTCATTACTCTTAAGTTATGCCTTATAGTTTAACTCTATAAAGTCCCTCTCTTAATCCTTCTCTTGTGTCTTCAGGACATGAATACACGAAGGGCTAATGCTAGAAGAATGGAGGGTGACAATGTGAATGAAGAAGCTCCTCCTCAAGCTAATCAAGCTCCGGTTAATCCCGTGGTTGAGAATGTGACCCAAGTGGAGTTTAGGTCTACTTTCCAAATATTGGCTCAAGCCGTGACGGCTCCAGCCAATAGAGTGGTTGTAGCTCCGGTGAATCCTAATGTGAATTCGACTGCTTCAAGGGTTAGGGATTTTGCTCAAATGAACCCTCCCAAATTTTATGGCTCTAAAGTGGAAGAGGATCCCCAAAGGTTTATCGATGAGATTTATAAAGTTCTTGCTATTATGGGGGTGTCTTCGGAAGATAAGGTAGATTTAGCCGCCTACCAACTAAAAGATGTGGCTCAAGTTTGGTATGATCAGTGGAAGGGTGAGAGAAGCGTAGGAGCAGGGCTAGTGGAATGTGAAGTGTTCAAATTGACATTTCTTGATAGGCTCTTCCCTCTAGAGTTGAGGGAGGCTAAGGTACAAGAGTTCATCAACCTTCGTCAAGGAAATATAAGTGTTAATGAGTATGCTCTAAAGTTCACCCAAATCTCCAAATATGCTCTAAGCATGGTGGCGGACTCAATGGCTAAGATGAGTAGGTTTATGTTGGGTGTGTCCGACTTGGTTGAAAAAGAGTGTCGTACGGCAATGCTCCTCCATGACATGGATATCTCAAGGCTTATGGTGTATGCTCAACCAATTGAGGAGTACGAACTCCAGGAAAAGAATAGAGATGTGAAAAGAGCTAGAACTGGTGATGGGAACTTCTCCAATGCTAACGTAGGACTTAAAAAGAGGGTTCCTTCCTCTCTTCACTCTCTATTTTAGGGAAAAGGTGAGCGCCTAGCGCGAAAGGTTGCTGATGGATTCCCTATTGCTATGCTAGCTTCCTTGGGAATACCACCTTGCACTGGTTTAGGCGGTATCCGGGCCCTTTTAGAGGCAACAGTCGACTCCTTTTCTTAAAAGAGAAAAAAACAAAATAGATCCACTTTCTCACGGTCGACCAAGGTTCAAACAAAGGTTTTCCAACCAAGGTTCCTCAAATGCTTCCCCAAGGGTCAACAAGGATATGATGTCTAACCTTAAACCTCAAGGAGGTAATGAATCTTCTATGACAATGCCTACTTGTGTCAAATATGGGAAGAAACATGATGGTAAGTGCCTAGCCGGCACGAATGTTTGTTTTGGTTGTGGTAAAGGTGGTCATCAATTGAGAAATTGCCCAACACATTCGGCCAAGGAAAAAGAAGGCAAGCAAACTCCTCGTAGCGGTTAAAACTCTAATGCCCAAAAGCAAAACCATTTTTTTGCTCTTCAATCCCGAGGTGACAAAGAGAGTTCCCCAGATGTTGTGACCGGTATGTTAAAAATATTTTCTATTGATGTATATGCCTTGTTAGACCCCAATGCTACTTTGTCCTTTGTGACACCTTATGTGGCCATGAAGTTTGATATGCTCTCTGAAGTGTTATTAGACCCTTTTTTCAGTTTCTACTCGATTGGTGATTCGGTGGTGGCCAAGGGGGTATATAGAAGTTGTCCTATTTCCTTGCCCCATAGAGTTACTTTGGTGGATTTGGTAGAATTAGACATGTTATACTTTGATGTGATTTTGGGTATGGATTGGTTGCATGTATGTTATGCCTCTATCGATTGTAGAACTCGGGTGGTTAGATTCCAAGTCCCAAATGAGCCTATCTTAGAGTTTAAGGGGTAAATTCTATGCCTAGAGGTTAATTTGTGTCATACCTTAAAGCTAGGAAGATGATCTCGAAAGGTTGCTTTTACCATGTTGTTAGGGTGAGGGATATTGTATCCGAAACCCCTTCTCTTGAGTTGGTTTTGATGGTTAATGAATTCCCAAAAGTTTTCCCCAATGATTTACTCGGTATTCCTCCCGAACGGGAAATAGATTTTGGTATTGACCTTTTATCGAATACGTAACCTGTCTCCATTCCTCCTTATAGAATGGCTTCGGCCAAGTTGAAAGAGTTAAATGAGCAACTAAAAGATCTATTAGATAAGGAATTCATCCGATCGAGTATCTGTCCATGGGATGGTCCGTTGTTGTTTGTTAGAAAGAAAAATGGGTCCCTTATAATGTGCATCGATTATCGTCAATTGAATAAAAACCATAAAGAATAAATATCCTCTCCCAAGGATAGATGGCTTGTTTGACCAACTTCAAGGGGCTAGCTATTTCTCTAAGATTGATCTTTGTTCAGGTTATCACCAACTGAGTGTGAGAGGGGTTGATATTCCAAATAAGACCTTTAGAACCCCCTATGGTCACTATGAATTTGTGGTTATGTCATTTGGGTTGACTAATGCTATGGCGACATTTATAGACTTGATGAATAGGGTGTTTAGGCAATATCTAGACATGTTTGTGATTGTGTTTATTGACAATATTTTGATTTACTCAAGGAGTGAGAATGAACATATGGACCATTTGAGAATTATGTTGCAAGTTCTTAAGGACCAACAACTTTTTGCAAAGTTTAGTAAATGTGAATTTTGGCTAAGGTCCGTAGCTTTCCTTGGTCATATTGTGCCAAGCAAGGGTATTGAGGTAGATCCTAAGAAGACGGATGTGGTCAAGAGTTGGCCTAGACCTCTATATCCTTCCAACATTAGGAGATTTTTGGGTTTGGCCGGGTACTATAGAAGGTTTGTTGAGGGGTTTTCCTCTATTGCTTCTCCTTTTACCGCTTTGACTCAAAAGAAGGCTAAGCTTGAGTGGTCGGAAGCTTGTGAGAAAAGTTTCCAAGAGTTGAAAGACAGACTTACTTCTGCTCCGGTGTTGACCTTATAGAAGGGTACAAATGGTTTTGTAGTATATTGTGATGCCTCTAGAGTGGGATTAAGATGTGTCCTCATGCAAAATGGTAAAGTGATTGCCTATGCTTTAAGGCAACTTAAAATCCATGAGAAGAATTATCCGACCCATGATCTTGAATTAGTGGCGGTTGTGTTTGCCTTGAAAATATGGAGGCATTATTTGTATAGAGTTCATGTGGATGTCTTCACCGATCACTAGAGTCTTTAATATGTGTTTTGTCAAAAGTACTTGAATCTTCGACAATGAAGGTGGTTATAACTCTTGAAGGATTATGACATGAGTGTCCTTTACCACCCCGACAAAGCTAATATTGTAGCGGATGCACTTAGTAGATTGGTCATAGGTAGTATGGCTCATATAGATGATGAAAATAAGGAATTGGTTCGTGAGTTTCATAGATTGGCCCGACTAGGTGTCCAACTAGTAGATTTCACCAAGGGTGGTGTCATGGTCCATAATGGTTCCGAATCGTCCTTTGTAATGGATGTGAAGTATAAGCAAGACCTTAATCCTTTATTAGTTGAGTTGAAAGAGTCGGTACTCAAGAAGTCCGTAGAGGCTTTCTCCCAAGGGGGAGATGGGTGCTTAGGTACCAAGGTTGATTATGTGTTTCGGATATGGATGGTTTGAGAGAATTTTTTTTAGAGGAAGCTCATAGTTCTCGGTATTCTATTCATCCGGGAGCCACCAAGATGTACCGTGATCTACGGAAAGTCTATTGGTGGAATGGTATGAAGAAAGATATCATGGAATTTGTAGCCAAATGTCCTAATTGTCAACAAGTTAAGGTTAAGCATAAAAGGCCGGGAGTCTTGTCCCAAAATATAAGTATTCTCACTTGGAAGTAGGAAGATGTAAATATGGACTTTATTGTAGGTTTGCATTGCACTCGAAGGCAACATGATTCTATTTGGGTCATTATAGATCGGATGACAAAATCAACCCACTTTATTCCCGTCAAGGTTTCTTTTTCAGCGGAAGACTATGCCAAGATGTATATAAGGGAGATAGTGAGGTTATATGGGGTTCCTTTATCTATTATTTCGGATCGGGGTACTCAATTTACTTCACACTTTTGGAAGTCATTCCAAAAAGGTCTTGGCACCAAGGTTAAGCTTAGCACGACTTTTCATCCCCAAACTGTTGGTCAAGCGGAGCGTACCATCCAAACATTGGAGGATATGTTGAGGGCACGTGTTGTATACTTAAAGGGTAATTTGGATGACCACTTGCCACTAATAGAGTTTGCCTACAATAAAAGCTATCACTCAAGTATCGGTATGGATCCTTTTGAAGCCTTGGATAGTAGGAGATGTAGGTCTCTAGTTGGTTGGTTAAAGGTAGGTGAAATAGCTTTGATAGGTCCTGACCTAGTTTATGAAGCCATTGAGAAAGTTCGGCTTATTAGAGAGAGGTTAAGAACGGCTCAAAGTAGACAAAAGTCTTATGATGATGTAAGAAGAAGGGATCTAGAATTTGAAGTTAATGATTGGGTCTATTTGACAATATCACCCATGAAGGGTGTGATGAGGTTTGGCAAGAAAGGGAAACTTAGTCCCCGGTATGTAGGCCCATATCAATTTTTGAAACGTATTGGGAAAGTTGCATATGAGTTGGATTTGCCAAATGAGTTGGCCCCAGTTCATTCGGTATTTCATGTTTCTATCCTTAAGAAGTGTATTGGAGATACGACATCCATTGTTACCCTAGAATGGTTGGGAGTTGACGAAAACCTTTCATATGAATAGGTTTTGGTAAAGATCCTAGACCGGAAAGTCAAGAGATTGAGAAATAAGAAAATAGCTTCCGTTAAGGTTTTGTGGAGAAATCACTTAGTTGAGGGTGCTACTTGGGAGGCCGAGGCCGATATGAAGTCCCGGTATCCTCATCTATTTCTTTCTACTCCTATTCAAGTTTGAGGTAAGTAGTTCCTCTTGAGTTTAGTGTTTTGGGAGTCATGTGTGTTATATGTGTTTTTCCATGATTTCCTTATGTTATGCATGTTCTTGATAAAATTCATGTTTAGTAAGAAAATAAGTTTTTATGATTAATTTTTCCTCATGTTGAGGTACATTGAGTGAGAGTTGCCTATTTGACTTCATGAGATGATTTGATGAACATGCTTTAGTGTGCTTTTGAGAGTAATTGCATATTGGCTCCATGATATTGTGTTGAACATGCTTTTAGTTGGAGAAGGTATTTCCTCCTATGAATATGAGAAATGTTGAGTTTCATGCATAATGGGTTGTTAGATGTAGTTCTTACCTCCTTATGTTGCATTGATTATGTTTGAGTTGTAGTTGATGTGTCCTCCTTTGAATTATGCATTATTTTGATGTTTCATGCATGTTGGGTTGTTAGTTTTGAGTCTTTAATTCTGTAAGGTATCTAGATCACTATTCGAGCACGAATGTTCCCAAGGGGGAGATATTGTAACATCTCGAAAACTAATAGGCTAAACTAAAGCTTAACATGAGGGTTAGAGTCGTAAAAGTACCTCCCCGTACCAAAAAATATAGGGTTTCATGTTAGAACGTCAAGGTACGACCTCCCAGGGACCAACCATGGACCCTTAGAAGTTTCCTGGGCAGTGACCCACGAAGGGGACCCACATCTCGTGGGTCTGCCCACGCCCCATGGGTTAGGGGTCGTGGATCAAGTCCTCAGAAAATAAGTTCCACTAACTCACCCACGGTTCACCAGCACGCCACGTGGGTCCATCCACGGACCATGGTCGTGGGGCCGTGGGTGGTCACCTGAAACTACTTTTTGGCAGTTGAGTTAGGGGCACTTTGGGGTTTTCCTAAATTAATTAGTTATTAAGTGACGTCATTTTACACTAAATTAGACTAACTATATAAGGTTTTTAAGTCACCAAATTAAGGCATCCAAGCCATTATTCTAAAATTCCCAAAAGAGCTCATCCTCTCCAAAAATTCTCTCTCTAAAACTCCAAGGAAGAAGAAGAAAAAAGTTGAAGCTAGGGTTTGAAGGGGAAAGGATTTCTACTCAATTTCTTTGGAGATTCATAGCTAAGGTATGGTAGTCCTTCATCCATATATAACTTTCATTCATGGAGTCCCTCCAACTTCTATTTCAAAACTATTAATTTTCTCAAAA
Source organism: Solanum chiquidenum (assembly GCA_029582725.1). Classification (NCBI taxonomy): domain Eukaryota; kingdom Viridiplantae; phylum Streptophyta; class Magnoliopsida; order Solanales; family Solanaceae; genus Solanum; species Solanum chiquidenum. The sequence continues at coordinate 22,257 of JAJOOS010015169.1, forward strand.
GCTAGGGTTTGACTCCAAGTCATGGATTTATTTATAAAAACAATTTTAATGATTTAATTACTTAATATTATGATTGAATTGATGATTTATTATGGTTTTATGTTGAAATCCCCCAAGAATCCATGAAATCCCTATATTCCCAATTTATGACTTTGTGATGTAGGTGAATTGATGAAAGAAGGATATTATGAGATTATGCTTGTAGTAATTGAGTTATTTGAATCATATTATTATTCATGTATAATTTATTAATTCTATATGTGTTGATGGAATATGATCCTTGATCCTTGAATGATAAAGTATGAGAATTATGCATGATTATGAGATTGATGTATATGATTTAGGAACACTTTGAGAGTAGGGTGATTATGATGATGATCTTGTTGTGTGTTGTTGAAAGGTTTTTTTTTTTACACACCTATGTATGATTATGATAATGTTGTTATGTTGATTGAAATACTATTCTCATGAACATGATGTGAAAGGTTTTCTCACATAATAAAGATTCTAGGTTGAAAGGCATTCTCACCTATTTGAATCTAACATGAACATGAAGACATGGACGGTGAAAAGTTATTCTCACGCATGATCTAATGAGATGTCCTAATGAAATAAGTTATGACTTAATAAGTACTCCGTGGGAATTATGCTTAGCACCGAGTGGATATTGAATATGAGATGAAAGCTCTTCCGTCAGAAAAGACGGATTTCTAGAAGCAATCTCTTGATATGGAAGCTCCCCCGTTAGAAAGGGCGGGTTTTTACTACTAATATTTGTATCCCATAAACTACGTGCCCCCGTAGGTTACTTAGCTATTAGATCCACCTAAAGCTAATAAACCATGGTCTTACCTTAGGCAAGTAGGACAATCCATTTCGGTGTGAGTAACACCGGATTCTATGTTAAGCTCACATGGTCTATGTCGGTTAAGGCTTATTCCCACTATGACAACAATATGAACAAGAATAAGAAATATGAACTATGACAAGAATATAAATTATGAACTATGGTTACTCAAGAAGCTTTACCTAGTATGAGTGAGACTATGAGATCTTAGTCATGCATTGAACAAGTATGCTTTGAGGGTACTTATGGTATGTTTCTCTTATGATATAATGATCTATGAAATGAATATTCTTATGACTTATGTTTTTCCATTATCTACAAAATGAAGCTTTAACTTAGTAAATTGCATGCATTCAACTAAAACGTCACTTTTAGCATGTTTTCAAGGTTTTTATGCATGACTATTAGACTTAGTGCATTTTTGTACTAACCCATATTTTCCTACATTTTTCCAGGGTCTGGTTCTAAAGGTGGTCCTCATTGTGGCTAAGCTTGGAATTGCTTATTTCTCCTAGCTTGTTGGTGAGTCCTCATGATTCGAGGATGGATGTTTCTACTTAGTAGTTTCATTTTTGTATTTCCTTTTCGAACTATGTTGTATGGGCTTTGTCATTATTAATTCAAGTATTGTAATAGATGGCTATGTTGAGACAAGTCTAGACTTTCGCTTCCCTTTATGAATTTTATTTGGACTTGAAATGCGTTTTTACTCTTTATTGTCTTATGCTTATGTTATGATATGCTAAGTGGCTTACATGGTTCCTTTCGGGGTTCTATGTGCCTTGTTACATCTAGGGGGTACCCTTGAGTCGTGACATCTAGTCATGACTTCCAGGGGATCCCGAGTATCCATGTATCGTACCAACATTGTATCCTAGACAAATCGCTCGTTCATGAGCTCATATCGAACTCGAATCACTTATCATCCAAATAGTGGTTATGTACTCATTATATCTGCATATTTCAATATGATATCCTCTCCAATTACCTCTTTTGACAACACATCAAGCATAACATAGTGTCACGACTCAGACCATCGTGATTGGCGCCCACACTAACCCTCTGGTGGGAGAACCATTACTACAACCTAACTAAGCTACTTAACGAAAACTAGAACATTTAAAGATACGGAAGCAGGTTTAAATGACTAAGGAAATATGGAGCTCCCATAAACTCTGAAAGTTTAACGAATCGACTAACATAACCATAGCGGAAATTCAACCCCTATAACTGAAAGTCATTGTACCAAAACTCTGATTAACTAATAAGTCTAAAGAAAAAGGGGGTGCAACCCCAAAAACTAAACAAAGCACCCTAAACAAATAGTCTGAGTCCAAAAAGAGTGGACTTAAATAAGAAAGATCCATGACAGCCTAAAAGAACTGGTTCAACCTTGAATCCGGTCACGCTCAATAGTCACCTAACTGAGGTCTGTCAGTAGCCGCCTGAAGATGCCCTGTACTCAACAAAGAAAGAGCAAGTGCAATATCAGTATACAACCACTGTGTACTGGAAGGATCACGCGGCTACTCTCATAAGCACAATACATACAAAGAAAAATTACAACACAGTAAATACACATATACAAAATACATATATCAGTTAACATTTTAGGAACAACATAGAATTCCCCAATATCAATGACAGGTAAACAAGAAAATAATAATCACAAGTGGTTCTCTCATGGAATCCACGCCCAAACTGTTACTGTGTCAGAACATGACACATGATCCAATAATTACGTAGGAACATGACACCCGATCCAATATATGTGTCGGAACATGACACCCGATTCAATATATGTGTCAGAACGTGACGCCCGATCAAATATATGTGTTGGAATGTGACACCCGATCAAATATATGTGTCGGAACGTGACACCGGATCCAGCTAGCACAACCATAGTCACAATCACATCCATAATGAACAATACTCATTATCATACAATCAAGTAACATGTTAATGGCATGTATTGAGACACACATCATTATTTCATTAGATTGATTAGCATTCCCTATTCACAGACATGCACACATACAATGAAACAATTATCTGACATATATCATACAACAGGAAATCAAACCATCACCTACCTCGAAGCCAAGCTTGAATCCTCCTAAAACACTTGAGCCTTTTCTTTTCCGGATTCTTTCCGCTTGTTCTTGGTCTACAAATGAGTAATTTAATACAAGGATCAGTAATTAAGATCTAATTTACCTGGAATATAGCAACCCAATAAACCAAGACCAAACCCATGATCCTAACGTGCATCTAAGGCTTTTTTCCACCATCAACTTCAGGCCAAAACCCTCCCCCAATGATAATTACCCAAGAATCTAAGTTCTACGGATCGAAAAATGGATTAGGGGAGTAAAATCCTTACCTTTAGCACCAAATGTCGTGGAAAACAGTCAAGAAATATCCCTCGGTCGTTCCTTAGCTCTTAAGAACAAAGTTTTGCAGAAAAATAACATTTTTGGGGTTTTTCTCCCATTTAAGTCGCGATTATCCCGCTACTGCAGGACCTCACCCCGCTTTGGTAGCTTGCATGGAGACAAAAGTTTGGAATTTGAGTTCCGAGCTCTCATTTCACAATACACCTTCAACCGTTGACGTTAAGAAATTGCCCTTTCACGCCAATATCTGTTTCGGGGGTTCTACTTGCCTGAATTCAATTTCGTAAAGTCATACGGGCTCCTTAACGTCTTAGTTATCCACTCATGTGATCAAATTCACAATTAGATCCCCCATTCATTACCATATTTTCCTATACCTTACCTGACTCAGATTTCGTCCAAATCTGAATTAGGCTACAATTTTTCAAGTAACTACTCAAAAGTATTCTGGCCCAAATTATTTTCCCATTGTCTTTTCCATAACAACGGAAACAGGTCATTACAATAAATACCAATTACCCATCACTCGTCCCCAAGTGAAAAACTAGGAGAAAAAGGCCAAGGCGAACGTAGAGTGATACCTGAATCATCGAATAACTAAGGATACCTATCTCGCATGTCCTTCTAGATTTCCCGATTAGCTTCCTTAACCGGACGATGCTTTCATTGAACTTTCACAGACTTTATCTCCTTGGTCCTCAGCTTTCGGACACCACGATCAAGAATTTCAACCAATTCTTCTTCATAATGAAGGTCTTTATTTAACAAAACAGAGTCCCACTTAATGATATAATCTTCGTCCCATTATACTTCTTCAACATGGACATATGAAACACTAGATGAACTCCATGTAAGCTAGGGTTGAGGCCAATCTATAAGCCACTGGCCCTACATAGTCAATGATCTCAAATGGTCTAACGTATCAAGGACTAAGCTTGCCCTTCTTGCCGAATCGCATCGCCCCTTTCATGGGTGACACTTTTAGAAGGACTTTCTCACCAGTCTGAAATGGCATGTCCCTTACCTTACGGTCTGCATACTTTTTATGTCGACTCTGGACTGCTAGAAGCTTAGCTTGGATGCTTCTCACCTTATTTTAATCATATTTTACCAAATCAACCCCATAAGGGTTTCACATCTCCAACCTCAAACCAACCAATTGAATATCTACATATCCTCCCATACAATGCCTCAATAAAGTCATCTCAATACTCGAGTGATAAATATTGTCGTATGTAAACTTAACTAATAACAAAATCGATTCCCAACAACCACAAAAGTTGGTCGTACACACGCCTGCAACATGTTATCAAGGACCTTGACACAATCATTAGGATGAATCCTTTCGCACTTACGCATGATAAAATTCCAAATCAATACTCGCTTCAATTAGAAGTGAACCTGAACCAACCAACAGACACTCATAATACCCAAACAATCATAGTTCTTAACAGCATCTCCATCCCACAACATAAATTCCCATGAGATTAAGTTATAAAAATTTGATCTTTAGATATCAGTTACTAATCGGGGGATATGTCCAAGCATACAAACCCTTTAACAACACTATCGAAATGCTAGAGTTAGTAATTGTGATTGTAGATTACCCTTAAGAACAATAGAATTGGACCCAATGATCCCCACATTCTACCAAGAGAACATGGAAAGATCGATACACTTGATCCACCACTAAGGATCCACCCACAAAGGTGAAAACACACATGAGCATAGCTAGTTAATCATACTCACAACCATGTACAAAATGAAATAGATGGTCACATAAGAATTTAAGGAATAATTATTGAATATTAAAGATTTTCTTCCGACGAGCTGATACCAACTATTTCCATTCAGTTGACTCCGCATACTCTTTGATACGCTCAAATTACACCTCCCTAAAGAAGCATAAGCGATCGTTATCAAGTAAAGAACCCAACTTGTAGGTTGGGGTCGATCCCACGAGGAAAATGGTTTAGCCTTTACTTTAACCAACAATTATATTCGATTAGTCAAATTACTTCCAC
>JAJOOS010015170.1:0-29946 GCA_029582725.1 Solanum chiquidenum
ACTGGTTTTGGCTTTAAAAAAAAGAGAAGAAACTGCTGTTGCAGCTAAAAAAAAACACAGCAGCTGAAACACAATTATAACACCAAAGTTTAAGTCCCCGTTGGACCCTCGGGATTCGTTCGGAATCTCGTGCACACAAACTAAATATGTACCCCCACTAAATTCGACGTTCCGGACTCAATGAAACCGTCGGAATTTGAATTCGAGGACTCCTTGACCCGAAATTCAATAAGATGCCAAGAAACTAGTTTAACGCCAAAAAAATTCGAAACTCAAACGGAGCGTCTAAAAATTCAACCAAGACTCATTCTAGACTTAGAATCGCCTCCCGAAACCAACGGTACTCTCGGAATTTCAATTTGAGCCTCGGAACCTCATATGTTGACCAAAGTCAACTCTTTATCAAAATTTCACAACTTTAGCAACTTAGGACCACAATTCTTCGTTTCAACTCCAAATTCAACTCCGTAACTTCACACAGACTTGTTTCGACATTCTAGAACTGCCGGAATCGACAAAAATCCGATCTGAGTCCCAAAACTTCAAATGACTCGAAAAAGCACTTTTTAACCAACTTTAACTCAACAAAAAAAAATTCAACTTCTCAAAAACTCAACTTTTTACCAACTTTTCCTCAAACCAACTTTACAACCACAAAACATGGGACTCGGGGCAACTACCGAAAGGGCAAAATAGTCATTTCCACGAAAAATCACCAAAATGACCTTTCGGGTCATTACAGAACAAAAGCTTGGCAACAACTAATTTGGCAACCACACTTGTTGAAAATTACTAGCCACAAATGTGAAAGTTGGCAACCACAGATGTGAAAGTTGACAACCACACTTGTTGAAATTACTAACCACAAATGTGAAAGTTGGCATCACATTTGTAGAAGTTGGTAGTCAAAGTTTGGTAGAGTTTGACAGCCAAACTTTGTGAAAATTGGCTGTCACATTTATGTTACTAATTATGTAATCGAGAGGTTCAAAACTCTATAAATAGAGTAGTAATTGAACACTTGAAGATACACCAAAATAGAGAAGCAATAGAGAGTAATCCACAAGTTATTTCTTAGTTTGTGAGAGAACAGTGTGGAAGTAATATTATTGTGAGTTATAAGAAATAAAAGAGTGTTGAGCAGTAATATTTTGATACGATCAAGTTTTTCATCAATATTATTGTATTACTTATTCGGGTATCATATTTACCCCATTTTAATATTTGGTGTCGTTGTTACTCTCTCTCCATTCATATTTAGTTTGAACATTATCTTGGTTGTGATTATCATTTTGTCCAACATTTACATCTTTCTCCTCATTCTCAATTTAAATTTGTGTTTTTCTTTAAATAATCATTTCAGATCTGTCTTCTATTTTTTAATCATTTTTCTTCGCAATTTCAAACTCTGTTCAACCATCTTCAACAACCTCCTCTTCATATATATGCCGACATCAATCTGAAAAAAAAGTGGGAAAAAGGAAGGTGAAAATTGTTATGTAAAGAGGAAGACTGGGAGATGGATTGTTGCATTGGAATGACAGGGCTGCCACTAATGGTAGAAACAAATAAGGGTCATGGTGGTTAAAGGAGGAAACATGAAAATGGTGAGAAGAAAGAGGAGGTTGCTGCAAGTTTTTTTTAAAAAAATTTATTGAAATATACTTCTTTTTGGTAATTAACTTAATAGTTTTAAAAATAATTTTTTACTCACAATATTTTTTAGTACTTATTTTGGTATATATGTCATGTGTCTTTATTTAATTTGTTAATTAGACACATTATCAGCGAGTGTGTTACACTCTCCTTAAAAGTTTTGTTGATTGTTTAAAAAGTGTCAAAATGACATAATAAAACCATATTATGGGTGTTTAAAATGAACAAATCATAGTTTAGATATCTAAGTGAAAATTGTTGCCAACATTCCTCCTTTATACTATAAAAAGAAGGAAAAAGCAAAAACACAAATTAGACTACCTTATTATAAGTCCCGGATAGCCACCACTCTTAGAACTAAAATGTTGATTGCATTAATTTATTTTGTAACATATATGCATGCCTTAAAAGGGCATTAGGAATAAATTTATCGGATTAGTTGGGTCATGTATACATATTGAATGGTTTAGAAGAACATATTAAAAAAAAAATGAAATTTGGAAAGGATAGAGTGTATACTTTCCTTTACCTTAGAAGTGAGTTCGAGAAACTATTTTCTCATAGATTCTCGAATCAAGATAAAAATAGACTAGAAAAAAATATAATGAAAATACTAGAAACAATAGATAGTGTAACAAAACAATAGATAGTACCAAAATAGTACTACAATCAAGTAATAATAAAATCGAACTATACAAAACAATATATATCAATAAAAATACGGAAAAGGCTCAAAAATACCTCTAAACTATCCGAAATAGTTCATATATACCCTTGAACTATATTTCGGCTCAAAACTACCCTTTCCGTCATATTATTGGGTAAAAAATACCCTTCTTATTAACAGAAGTTGTTAAATGTAATGTGGATGCCATGTGGCATGCCACATAAGCGCCGCAATTTCATTCATGCCACGTAAGCACCACACTAATTTCCACATAGACTAATAATAAGATTCTAATCCCTAATTTCCCCCCTCATTTCTCCATTTTCATTTGAAACCATTTCACCCACCCCTTTCCCCTAATTTCGCGGCTCCATTTCGAAAAACTTCACAAATTTCTTCATTTCGCAGCAGCAGCCAGCAACCATGATTTGCAACAACACTATCAAAGTCTTTACTATCACTGAAAATAAACTTCAAAAAATCTGGAAATAAACGGTTTCAAATGGAGCTGTGAAATGAAGAAATTTGTGAAACTTTTCGAAATGGAGCCGCGAAATTAGGGGAAAGGGGTGGGTGAAATGGTTTCAAATGGAAATGGAGAAATCAGGGGAAATATTAGGGATTAGAATCTCATTATTAGTCTATGTGGAAATTAATGAAATTGTGGCACTTACGTGACATGAATGAAATTGTGGCACTTACGTGGCATGGCATGCCATATGGCATCCACATGACATTTAACAACTTTTGTTAATAAGAAGGGTATTTTTGACCTAATAATATGACGAAAAGGATAGTTTTGTGTCGAAATATAATTTAAGGATATATATGACCGTTATAATTATAAAATGGAATAAGTCATCAATTTGGTTCGATATTATTATTGATCTTTTAAAACTTAAAACTAAATCAAAACCAGATTAAAAAAATTATTTAATTAATTTGATTCGATCTTCAATTTGGATTTTAAGCAAACACACCGCCATTCGTCGTGGAAAGCATAACACATATACCGGCATTGCTTTCTTTTGTTTTCCATTTCCATAGAGAGAGAGAGAGAATTCAAACTTGTGCTTCAAGAAAATTGATTTGCTCATCTCTCGTATTTATATATAAAATAATCTGTAAGCCTAAGCCCCTTTTCTTGATTTAAATGGATTAATTGTATCAATTCTCTGTTTCGGCTCCGAATTCTTGAAGTTGTCTTTTTCGTAAGTTGATTTAGTATTGCATCTGCAAATTCTTGAGAGACCCTTTTGAGATTTATGTTTAATTCTTTTGATTTTTTTTGTATGATTTTGTGATTAATCTATATTTGAGGTGTAAATATGAAATTGGTGAAAATTTTGATTTGAATTGGTGTTTTGCTTAATGGATTAATGTCGGTGTGAGAATTTTGAAGAGAGCTCTGATGAGATCTCTGTTTAAATTTCATGTATGAGTGGGTTCTTGCATCTGGATGCGTTGATTGTTACCATACAATAGGTAACAATCCAAACAAGATGCCCTATGGCCGTTTGGTTGGAACAAGTTATCCCAAAATTGTATAAGTTATTCTAAGATAATTTATGTCATCACGATGGTATAAATGGTGATATAAGTTATTCCAAACATGACAACCAAAATTTTGTCCGGGACTATTTTTTTATTTTAGGATTATTTATTTTTATCCCTCACACCAAAGTATTTTTTTAAAAAAAATATGTGCGATGATTCAGCTATAGCTGAGCTCTTGGAGAAATTGAATTGTGTTCCTATGTGTATGTTCTATTATTCAGCTGTTGTTACAAAGTTTCTAAGTTTTTTTTTCTGGATTTGGTGTTATGTTTCGATGTGTAATTTTGCAATTAGATTGGTCAATAGGGTAGCTCGAAAAACCTTCTGATGGCTTTCTCGGTCTGAAATGATTTTGATGTAATCTTTTTATGCTATGAATGACTTGGAGGGTACCGTTTACCTTCTTATCACCCGCATTGATCCTGATTTTGGTTTTTTGTGTTAATGATGAATGTGATGAAGCTTTTAGAAGAAGAAAGACCCTTAGGGATTTTGGAATCATTTGAACATTTCTAGATTCTCTGTTATTGACTGTCAACACAAAGAATAAGATGATCTCCTATGTCAGCCAAGTGAGAGGGCAAGTTTTGTCTTTCTGAGTACTTCTCTAATACTCTAACAAGAGAGATAGATTTATCTTCTATGTCGTGTGAATGATAATGGATGGCCTGGTCGTTTAGAGAACTTACTCTCATGGCCGATGGCCTTGCACAAAGGTTACCAAATCCCCCACTCTCAGGTGTGCCCTCAGCATCAGGGAACATGTGCTAGGGTGTATGTACGAATTGTTTTAGATCATAAGCTGGCACGAAACCTATGAATTATCCCGTAATAGGTCTTTCACAATCATATCTACCTATACTCTAACAGTACTTAATTATGAAAGTTTCTGGTCATCCATATTTCTGTATATAGACATGTGCTTTGGTGTGAAACTTTCTTTTAAAAGCAAAGTATATTGATTAGTTTGCAGCCAACTCCATTCCACAACAAGATTTTGAAATTACTTGGCTTCTGACTGCTCGCTTGTTCAGGTTTCAAAGAACTAGAGATACAAGATGGTCAGAGCATATTCACAAGAGCATATTTACAGGCACCCATGGGAACGAGTTACTTCTGCATCCTGGCGTAAGTTTGCTGATCCTATGAACAAACGTTCCCTATCTCACATCCTTGAGGTTGATACATTAGATCACAAGCTTGACGCCAGCTTAGGTAAGCTTTACACAACTCGTGCCATCACTATACATGCACCTGGGCCTTGGTTTGTTCGCAAAATCATTGGTCAAGATATATGTCACTGTATTGAATCAACGGTTGTTGATGCACAAAGTCGGTCAATGCAACTTTCTACTCGTAACATCAGTCTCCAAAATTTTATTGAGGTAGAGGAGAAAATTAGATATGATCCTCATCCTGATAATCCAAATTCATGGACAGTCTGCAAGCAGGAAACTAGTATTAAGATTAAGCCTTTATCAGCACTGGCTTCTATGGCAGAGAAAATAGAGCAGAGATGTGTAGAGAAGTTCCAGTCGAACAGCGCAAAGGGTAGAGAGGTTATGGAGCGGATGTGTAAGTACCTTGAAGCTGAAGCCAGTGGCATTTCAGTGTGACAACCAAGTTCTGACTAGCTATACGGGTTCTTCAGTGAGTAGCATTTCATTTTTTTGACCTCCCTTTAAAACGAGAGGTGAGTTTTTGTGTAACATTTGTTAGCCAATTAGTGAGCAAGTTCTTGTGGGAAACACAGGATGGTGAGGATAAATCATCTTACACCTTTTTGTAAACAGCATTAGATGTTGAATCCTCAGACTTCATATGTTTGAGTTTGTAATATAAGACCTGAATTTTCGGCCTACTATAAGAATGTTCATAAACTAAGATCCCCAGCAATCTCAATTCATGTAGGTTCATCTCAGATCAATATAACTTAAATGAGTGCTTGTTCAATCAACTATACGATCTGGGGAAATGACCAAAAAGATCTAAGAGACCTAATGATGACAAAAGGAAGTTCTAATAGATTCATAGTCGAAACTGTATGCTGCTCCGGGCAGATCAATTGCACAAAAACATCAAGCTTACTCAGCAAAATAGTAACACGGCAGTTGGCTTTAGGCATCGGAGTATTACCACTTACAGTTGATCCATAAACAACATTTCAAGAAAACGGACAAGGGAACTGATGATTAGTTACCCCAACAACCTTAATTTTCAAAATTAAAAGCCAGAGACATAGAATGAAGTACAATGAAAAAAGCTCCTGGTCTCCAATGTTTCTCATCTTTCTGTACAATTATCAGTCTACTGAACTATAATTCACCAAAATCCAAGAAAGAAATAACAACACAAGGCAACAATTGCAAGCTACACTATTCATGTTTCTCTAGTTAAGTGCCAACCGAAAAGCAACCCTAGTCAAACTCATGTGAACTATCAAAACATGATAGTTCAACACCATCATACGGTAAATCCAGTTGCAGAAACATGCCGCCACATAAACAGTAGAATACCTCAACACCATCATACGGTAAATCCAGTTGCAGAAACAGGTCTTTTCAAAAAGTAAACACCTTACCTACAAGAACAGATGCAAAACACCTACAAAGCAAGGCGATGTAAGGATAATAAACTACATTGGAGCAAAGTGAAGCCATATAACAGATCCATGCGGAATAATTTACAATGCCAGATTACAATTGCATGGATGTTAACCATGTGAACCACAGAATGACACGAAACAAACCTAATTAATATTAACCAAACCAGCACATACAAAGACTTGAAACTGGAGTCAACAAACAAATTCTACCTATGACAATGAACAGGAGTTCTTCAGCCTGTAGATGATTCTTAAATAGCCTTGACTCCCAGATTTAACGAGATATCATGTGAAAGGTAGCCAATCAGAGGAAGCCCTCCTTGGATTAAAAGGACACATCAACTTTGAGAACAATAACTCCTTTTAGATCTTGTCAAGTTTTTCTGCCTTCACAACAGGATTGGCCTTTGCTATAGCATTGCGTGCAGCAGAGCGGTAGTCAAATTGACAGTCATGTTTATCTGAGTAACGGTGTGATCCACAATAAAAGTTACCACAGCGGCATTTGAATCCAGTCAAACCAACCTTTTTCTTGCAAGTGCTGCATCGGCTAGGACCCTCCTTGGCCATCAATTCAGCAGCCTCACCAGAACTTGAAGATGGAGGTGATGAAAAAACCACAGATTTTGATTCTAGCAGGGCAGGTTGGACATCCACAGAGCCAACAATGACAGGCCCCTTCTGACTTGTTGACCCATTTACAAGGTTCTCAATTGATGACGCTGCAAGCTTTGCTTGTTCCTGTTTCAGAATCACGTCCTTGTAACACTTGGAGCACATATTCATGTTCGCGGCACTTCCAAAGAAACCACAATTGTTAATGCACAAAATAGGGCCTTCTGGATGGGGTTGACATCCTGTCTCATCATGCTCCATATGGTTACTTTTCTGCAAAAGATTGATTTAGAGGAAAACATTAACAAGCAACTACACCTTAATCTCGATTAGTTGAAGTTGGATATATGATCCTTTGCATTAATGTGGGTTGTCTAGAGTGAGAGGAATACAAGAGCTTTTGAAGGTGTAGAGTTGAGTTTTTAGTAGTGAAGGAGTAGCCTTCGTTCCCTTATATTATGTAGGTGCACATAGAAAGTCCCATATTATATAGACGATTGGGTGGAGTTTGTAGAGAATCAGCTGATTGTGTAGATTCTTTAGCTTTTGCCTTTTGGTATACCACTTGCATACAGTCGTTTTATGGCCTTGTTTATGATATGAAATACGTTTACTTGATCCAAAAAAAAATGATCCTTCGTGTCTATTTGCTCATCCATTCATTCCAACACTAAATAATTTGAATTGACAAATTTAAGGTTTTATAAAACTAAAGTTTCTTTATCTTGCACATACACACTAACATGTATGAATTTCTAACTAAAAAAACTCCAAATAAACATCAGGTCCAACTTAAGTATAACAACATCCATAAGTCATTTAAACCAACTGTTTTGTATTGGTCTTAGAGATCCTTTGCTTCCATTGAACACTCTTCTTAGGTAACTTGTATTGATTGCGAAAGATTTACATCTTTTTAGGCAACTTCTCCCAAGTGATTCTAAGTTTACCTCGACACTGTTTATCAACTTCAATCATCATATTATCACACTAAGTGGTGCATATTAAGGTCTACATATGGCATGGAAAAACCATATCGGATGACCTTATGGCACATTATCCTCTACGCGTAATATTCACACACTCTGTTGACGTGATCATCTCTAAATTTTTTTAATTATCTTTGTTGACCAAACATTTACAAACATATAGATAATGATCTCACAATTGTTCGGTAGGACTTGCTTTTCACTTCACTTTGCTATCCAAAACACTCTTTTATTTCAGCCGTTTCATTTTATTCTATATGATACATCTACATCCATCACTAGAAGACTAAACCAAGATTTGAATTGCCTGCATTTAGGCACCACCAACCCATCAATCTTCAACAATAAGTTAAACTTCCTGCACCTTCCTTTCCAGAGAAAAGAACAATTACATGAAAAAATATTCTCCAACTCTGCCACCTTCAAGAAAAACATAAATCTTCCCAACCTCTTCGTCACACCACACAAGAACACAAGATAAAGAGAACATAGGCAGGTGCAATGGGTACAGCCAGCAAAAGAAGAAATCTTGCAAAATATCAAAAGAAACTGACTACCAAAGTTTTAATAAATAGTGCAAGATCAGTACAACAAAGTTGTAAAAGCCAAAGAAACACTGGTTAGTAAACTTGAAACTGGATCAAATTCACAACTATGCTCATGCAAATCGAACAACCTTATTACACATATACTCAAACATTCTTTGAACAGTCCTTTTACAAGAGTCAGGCTCATCTCACATGTTCAATTCAACAAAAATAAGCTTCTGAACCCAAAGAAGAAACACTATAAAAGTATAAAGTAGAAAACAACTTGGCTTTCCTTTCAGAGTCAATATGCCTAATTCTAACTTCCTGAAACACAACCTCAAACAATTTTCCACCCCCACACCACATAAACGCAACCTAAAACCGAGAAATCAAAAGGTACTCATAAAACTTCAGTAACAAATTTTCCATCCCAGAGTACATACAAAAAATTCACTTAGCTTAAAACAAACATAAAGATACCTAATTATTAGCACAAAAAAACTCCAATTTTTTCAAACATCCTTCATGATAAATAATTATGGACAACGATTTGATAAAACTAAAAGATTTAAATCCCAAAAAATAAGACCAGCCCAGTAAAGCTGATCTCAAAACAACAAATAATTCAACCTACATCAAAATTAACACAAAAAATTAAAATAATATGATAAAATAAAACCCAACACCTGTAAACAGTTCATAGATCCATCAAAAAAAAAAATGATTGGCATAGAAATTATACATCAAAAAGCAGAAAAAAAAGAGATCTTGGGAACTGACCGCTGAACAGATTAAGAGATCGTCGACAGAGAGATTATGAGTTGCGATGAATGAAATTTGAAAAAATGTGAACTTTATTTATGTGCCGTTTTTGGATGTTCGTTTTGCCTTTTTTGGGTGAAAAAGGAAGTCTTTTTCTTGGTTTCTCTGCCAACGAACGTTCTTTACTGATTTGGTGCGTCGTGTTCGATTCCTATTTGTCTTTCTCCTTTCATTTTACTCATATTCTCTTTTTTATTTCCAATTTCCTCCCTTATTCTAGAGTATGTGTGTTGTGTGTATTTCTCATTTTTAATAAAAAATTATTTTTAAAAGAAACATAAATAATTGTGTTATTCTTGATCTTTTTTATTTTATATACGGGAAAAAAGGTTAAAATTATCCTCAAACTATTTTAAATAACTTATATATACCCTTTATTTATTTTTGGGATCAAAACTACCCTTGTCATTTATGTTTTGGACCACTAATACCCTTAAAACATTATCTTTGCCATCAGAGCTGACATAATAGTCCACCAAGGCAGTCTAACATGACAAAAATCATTTTTTCTCAATAATGTTGTTCTTCCTTGTTCATACCTATCTCAAAAAAAAATAGTTCTTTCATCGTTCTTGTTTGAGTTATTGTCCGCACTTTGAAATTTCAATTTCAAAGTGCGCTGAAGTTCGTTTGAGATAGTAGTTGTGCGTTGAATGATCGAGTTCATTGTTTGGGTTTTGATGTCATCGAATGTGAGGCTGAAAATTTAATTCTCAAGGTTGGAAGATGCTGAAAAACTCTTGAAGTCATTCTTTCTGTGTTGAAACTCGAAAAAAGCTACTCATTTGAAAGCTTGTCGGTGAGAAATTTTTAGCTTTTATTGAGTTTTTTAAGGGCAAAAAATTGAAGAGATTTAATTGTATGTTACTGAAAATTACTTGGATAATGCAATTGAAGCTGGAAATTGACATTTAACTGTTGATTTCTTAGTTTGAAGATTGGTATTTGAAGATTTGAGTTGAACCCCAAAAAAATATATGAAAGAGTTCTTAAAAGCTTGAAAATCTAAAATTCGATTTTGTGAATCTATGACCCCAAAACCCAAACAATGAACTAGATCCTTCAACATACAAGTACAACCTCAAACAAACTTCAGCACACTTCGAAATTGGAGTTCTAAAGTCTGAACAACAACTCAAAACAAAAACAATGGATTGAATTATATTTGGTTTTTTTCTTGTGATAGGAATGAATAAGAAAGAACAACATTATTGAGAGGAAGAGATTTTTGACATGTTGGACTGCCTAGGTGGACTGTCATGTCAGTTTCAATGGCAAAGATAACGTTTCAAGGGCATTTGTGGTTCAAAACATAGACAGCAAGGGTAGTTTCGATCCCAAAAATAAATAAAGGATATATATAAGCTATTTCAAATAGTTCGAGGGTAATTTTGACCCTTTTCCGTTTTATATATATAAGGGAGAGTTGAGCTCCTTGTATACTCTGGACTAGGCGTATTTTAGGAATTTTTATATTATTTGCATTGTTTTGTTTGTAAGCTAATGTTTTTAAGATTATACTCTTTTTTAATGGTAAAAAAAAAAAAACTTTCCTTAACCAGTTGTTTTAGGGGAATTGTTGGTATTCCAGATTTTTAGTGGTTTTGCCTTTTTGTACAGGATGCATAAAATGTTAAACTGTCTCAATTAACTTATTTAATAGTTGTCAATACTGTTGCATATTTCACATTGGTGTGTTGTTAGTTAGTATTTTAGTAGTTCAATCTGGATAGAAATAATTAATTATATTGTTGTGCCACCAAAGCGTCATTTTTTTTGGCTGCTTGAATGGATAAACATAAGCTCAGATAACTTTTTGTTTGTCACTGGTGATCAACATGAAAAAAGTTTGCTTCTTCCATCATTCTTTGGTGCTACAATTGATATATATTGTTGTGACCCCATATTTTTCGTAAAGAAATCTTCTCTCAAAAAATTAGAAAATGGACCTGCCCCTTTAATTTATATGTCCCCTTAAATATAAAACTTTACTCTAGATAGAGCAGAGTTCAAACTCATGACGTGCGTCTAACCTACACATCATGTGCTACACTCTTACCCCTATACCAACTCCCTGGGGGATCAGGAATCAGGATATAAGACATGTATGGCTATTATTATTGTTGTTGTTGAAAATTTTATGGACCAAATGTATGCAATGACAGTAAAAACACGAATAATAGCTCTTTAGCTACTTCTTTGTACATATAGCTGCACTTGTTGGTGCTCTTTCATGATCATAAAAATTTACTAAACTTAGTGACAAGAAATAGAAAAACAGGCTTTTCATCAAATATGGTGGGAAAATGATGAGAGTTTCGGTGCTCGCTCGATATGGTGATTACTAAACAAATTAAAATAAAGCTACCATTTTGAAAAGGTCCATTTCATAAATTGTATGAACAAGAGTAAAAAAATGCAACTAACAAGATTGCAAAACGAAATCAAGAAAGAAATAAACACCATTAACTAAAAACATAATGTAATATATATTGGTTCTTGATTTGAAGGTATCTTCAAACTTGATTCATGAAAAAGATTAAAGTGCGCACATAGGTATGTGTTGCACAAACATACCGCAAGAGTTGTAGTGTGGAAATTGAAGTAGATCGCTCATGTTAAAGGGTTGGAATCGGAGATTGGAATCATATTGTGCCTTTTTGTACAAGTAAAATATCATATAGCGTGTAATTGTAACTAAGCAGACGAAGATCCGACGATGGAATTCAAATTAGAGGTTGTCACGACATAAAAACGGACGTGATGACACTTGTCTATTCCCACCAAGACAAGGCAGCCTCAACCTAACGAAAATGAAAGAAATGTAAAACTATAGAGCAAGAACAAGATAAAGTGGAAAAACTTATTCTTACTATACAATACCCTAAAACCTAGTTGTCACGTGTACAAGTCACTAAATACATAAAGTGCGGAATTAAGAAATAAGTACAAATCTCAGTCTTTGTTTCTCAAATAGAACAAAGCTTAAAGAAAAGGAAGAGAGGGCCCGCTGGAATGACAAACATCTACCTCTCAAGTCCTTCACGAGCCTCAGAAAAAGAGAAGAAGAGCGATCACGCTATGCCGGGCTTGGTACCTACACAAGTGTATAAGCAATGTGTGAGTACTGACAACACGGCACCCAATAAGCAACCTGATAAACAATGCATCTAACTAGAAATTGAATACCCCTTACACTCCAACCGAACCTCCTCAAAGTACAACCTGCACAGAAATTAGTCCAACTTATCAATTCTATAATACATGGCTCACACAGCCCAATATCCATAGTTCAATAGTCACAATCAACAATCGAAAGAATTAACTAAGTAAATCTCAAAGTTAAGTAGTTCAAACACACGTAACAAGTACATCAATCACAAGTCACAAGTAAGTCACAAATAAGCATCAAATGCATCAAGTCACGATAATCAATCTCTTGCCGAAATCATTTTCCATCGGCACAATATCACTAGTCGGGACCATTTCCCATCTGTTTTATATCAAATCACTACTTAACAAGGTACCAACAACATGGTACCCAACAAGCAACCTGATAAATAATGCATCTAACTAGAAATTGAATACCCCTTACACTCCAACCGAACCTTCTCAAAGTACAACCTGCACAGAAATCAGTCCAACCTATCAATTCTATAATACACGGTGAGTACCAACAACACGGTACCCAACAAGAAACCTGATAAACAAGGCATCTAACTAGAAATTAAATACCCCTTACACTCCAACCGAACCTCCTCAAAGTACAACCTGCACAGAAATCAGTCCAACCTATCAATTCTATAATACACGGCTCACACGACCCAATATCCATAGTTCAATAGTCACAATCAACAATTGAAAGAATTAACTAAGTAAATCTCAAAGTTAAGTAGTTCAAACACACGTAACAACTACATCAATCACAAGTCACAAGTAAGTCACAAATAAACATCAAATGCATCAAGTCACGATAATCAATCTCTTGCCGAAATCATTTCCCATCGGCACAATATCACTAGTCGGAACTATTTCCCATCTGCTTTATATCAAATCACTAGTCGGAACCATTTTCCATCGGCTTTATATCAAATCACTAACTGAAATCATTTTTCATCGGTTTATATCAAATCACTTGTCAGAACCATTTCCCATCGGCTTTATAAACACTTGTCGGAAATGACCTCGACATCACAACACTAACTGGCAAAGACCTCAGCATCATAAATCATCTCATGTCTCATCTCGGTGTTCAACAATCAATGCACACAAGCAATATCACACCACACAGAAGAGACAACAAATTATACAATTCAAGTCCACATTCATGCTTTCAAGTCAACAAGGGTCACAACATGGCAATTCACATCATCATGTTCATCACATAGCCTTTTTCATTTCAATTCCTTTTATTCATTTAGGCATAGTAAGTGGACAATTAAACCCTTCACCTCAATCTCATTACTCCCAAAACACAAGCAACAAAGGAAATATATGAATTCTACCAGAATACAAGGTTTAGGAGATCACTTGCTTTAAATCAATCAATAATCACTTCAAGAGTTGAGTCTTCCCCTTTTGAATCACTTCCAAAGCCACACAATCTATACATAAGCAAGTATTCACAATCACTTTTCGAAAACAATAATACCCACACTTATTCTCTCTTTAAAATAGGGTCAATCAACACAAAACTCAAATCCAAAATTACTTCAAAAATCACACAATCTTTACATAAGCAAATATTCACAATCACTTTCCGAAAACACCCACATCAATTCTTTTGAAAAGAGGGTCAATCAAAACAAAATCCAATTCCAAAATTAAGGTTTTAATCTAAAATTTAATACTAGAAAATATTACTCAAGGCTTTAGGAACTTATTGGGAAAAATCATTTCGAAAAAGGACTCAAAAACAGTTCAAAATCTTCATTAAACAAAACAAGAGTATTTTAAAAAAAACTCATTATTCACCAATCAAAATATCATATTTTGATGTTAAAACCCATAATCAAAGTAAAAATGAAGGTTTAGAGTTATGAAAGCTTACCCAATTGATTTAGTACAAGAAATCCTTGCAAAAATCGCCACCAAGGATTTTCCAAGCTAAAAAATAGAAAATGGGGCTTAAACCCCGAAAATGACAGGTCAAAAATGTAACACCCCGCAACTAGAAAGAGCTAGAATTAGAAAGAGTCATTTTTGGAAAGAATGAAAAATCTAGAAATTTGACAAATTTTTTTGGAAAGAATGAAAAATCTAGAAATTTGACAAAATTAAGTTTAGTATGAGTTTTGGGTCAACTTCAAATGATCATAACTCCTAGGTCAAGATGATTTAGGTGTTCTACAAGATATCATAGGAAATATCTTTGAATTATCCTTCCAAAGCCGCCGAGTTTTACAATTTTGAATTCGTATGAGAGAGATATGCCCATTTGAAGTTGGGTTGTCTAGATAAGGAAAGTCAAATCTGATTTTATAAGGGTATTATGGTATTTTCACCACCCAATTAATTAATTTCATTTTTGGTAATTAAGTTGGGGTCTAAAATGATTGGGTTCAGTTTACGCTATTGAAAAATAAGTTAGGGTTTTGAGAGAAGAGATAAGAAGAGGAGAAAAGAGAAGGAGAAGCTAGGAAATCATCAAGTTCTTGAATAATTGCTTATGGATGTCATCAAGGGGTGATACCTACGAGGTATGTGAGATCAGATAGCATTGGTTAGTTCACCCACGTACCAATCATTATTTGGTTCAGTGTAATTATGTTATTTAAAGAAGAGTTTATGAGTTCTTGATGAATATTATTGAAAGTTTCGTTTGAATTTTGATTGTTGAAGTTTGGAGAAGTTCTTGAGTTAGATTCATGAAATTAGATGTCGTTTTGAGTAGATTCTTGCATATTTTGGGTATGTAGTCGAATATAACTGTTTGGGGAAAGACCCAATTGAGTTTAGAGGGTTTAGAGTTGAAAACCGACCAAGAGAATTCGTCAAAAATATGGGGAAAAGGGTGGGGCGCCGCGCCACTCAGAGCGCCCCACAAAGTTCTCTAACGTTTGGCCTCTGGGGCGCCGCGCCAGCCAGAGCGCCCCAAGCCAGACTCTTAAGTTTTGGGCATGGCACCCCGCGCCACTCAAAGCGCCAGAGACGCCAGGTCTTCTACTTTTTCCCACTTCTTTCCGTACTAGTTCCCTTGAAACGTACCTATGTTTCCTAGTTGATTCCTACACTCTAAGGTACGACTAAACAACATCAAATCATCAATAACATGAGATCATGAACCTTGAATCCATAATTAAAATCAAGAAAAGTTAAGAGTCAAGTCAAGAGAAGTTCATAGAGTTTTCCAAAATTCTTTTACAAACGTTTTAACTTTATTTTAAGACTTGAGTTTTGAGTTGAGTAAAGAGAAAGAGTTGAAGTTCATTTATTCAAAAGAGTATATGGGGACTATGTATTCCAAAAGAGTTTAAAGTGTTTTCACATTTAAATAAGAAAGGAAATTGAGATTTCCAAAGAGCCTTTGAGCTAGTTTTCAGAAAAGAGTTGATGCTTTCACAATTAAGCAAGAGAGGAAACTTTGATTTTCAAGAGGAGCCTTTGAGCTAAGTTTTGAGCAATTATCTCAAACCAAAGAAAGAAGATATGTTTTTAAATATAAGAGCTAGTATTATATTTTGAGAGTAGTATTAAACACCGATATGGGGGAGAATTTAGACAACTCACAGCCCCCATAAACCATGTAGCTGCCATGGGTAGAAAAGGGTCATACTTTTTAGATGATTCCTTAGTGCTTTTTAGCATAGACTAGTGGATCTACTTAGTATTCAGGTTCTATGCCCTCAACAAGGTATAGGACAACCCTGGCAGCGTGAGGTAAATTTATGTATTATCACAATAGCTCTTAAGTGATGGTTGTCGATTAGAGAAACTCCCATAACAGTAATTTGTATTTTTATATACATTAAGTTACATTGTATCTTTGCATATACACAGAGTATTATTGCATTTCCAAATACACAGAGTATTATTGTATTTCCAAATGCACAGAGTTTATATCCATGTTTTAAAAGATTTTCTTTATATTACCTTTACATTATTGCTTTATATTGAAATGAGTTCAGTTCAGTTCAATTGAGTTATGTTAAGACCAGGTTTGTTTATTCAGTTCCTTTTCAAGCTTATGTCTTGTTTAGATTTCCTCTCCCATACTCGTACATTCAATGTGCTGACGCCATTTGGCCTGCATTTTTTAATGATGCATATACATGTAACCAGGATCAGCATCCAGTGCATCGTTGATTCTAGTTGAGCTCCAGTTGTTGGTGAGCCTCCTTGCTTTCGAATGATCCATTTTATTTACTTTCAGTATTTAGTTCATTAAGATGTCGTGGGTCTTGTCCCGATATCCATCTCAGTTATTAGAGGCTTCATAGATAGACAATTAGTTAGTTCATTTGTTATTATTTTGTTATTGGCTTATGTTTAGATTTGAGTTGCCACTTTGGCTAAGTTAAATGTTTATTTCTAAAACATTATGAGTTTAGTTTGAGACAGTTGAGTTATCTTGCATTTGAATTCTTCTCTTAATGCTTAAAGTCTTCTGCTGAGTAAGTAAGCCAGGCCTATGGTTCGCTTGGGGCCAACAATGGTTCTCGAGTGCCAGTCCCTCACAGGGTGTAGGCTTAGGGCATGACAAACTTGGTATCAGAGCACAAAATTCAAGAGTCATATGGAGTCTATGAAGCTGTGTCTGTAGAGTCCTGGCTATCGGTGTGAATCGCGCCACATCTATAATTAGGAGGCTGCAACACTTAGGAATGTTCTCACTTCTTTCATACTCATTTCGTGCGTTAGAGTTTTTTCTCTAAAAAGTTTCTTCTAATTTGTGCTTGTGCATATCTTTCAGTTGATCATGCCTCCACAAAGAGCTGTTAGAGGTAGTCCGGCTAAGAGAAATATTGAACCATAGGAACAAGGGGTACCTAATGCACCAGAAGTGCAACCCCAAGGAGAGGTCACCAATGTTGAGTTCCGTGAGGCTGTCCGGATGTTGAGCCAAGTTGTGACCAACCAAGCTGGGCAACAGAGAGAAAATCGTTAGGAAGTGGCTGATACTTCAAGGATCCATGATTTCTTAAGGATGAACCCACCAAGTTTCACAGGTTCAAGTGTCACTGAGGATTCAGAGAATTTTATTGAAGAACTTCAGAAGATTTTTGAGATCATGCATGTTGCTGATACTCAGAGGGTGGAACTAGCTGCATACCAAATGAAGGGTGTCGCTTGGATATAGTTCGACCAATGGAAGAAGAACCGAGCTGAGGGAGCACCACCTGCGAGTTGGGCTTGTTTTGAGGAGGCCTTTTTAGGGCGTTTCTTCCCTCAGAACTGAGAGAAGCAAAGGTATGAGAGTTCCTCACTCTTAAGAAGGATTCTTTGAGCGTTCATGAGTATAGTCTGAGGTTCACACAACTTTCCCGCTATGCTCTGAAGATGGTTGCTGACATTAAGATCAGGATGAGTTTGTTCGTTGCTGGGTTGTCTCACCTGTCAAGTAAAGAAGGCAAGGCATCTATGCTTATAGGGGATATGGACATAGCAAGGCTAATGATCCATGTGCAACAATTTGAGGAGGACAAGCTGAGGGATAAAGAAGAGTTAAAGAATAAGAAGGCTAAGACATCCGGGAATGACTCCGGGCAACAGAAGAGTAATGTCAACCGGTCTTCCTTCCAACAGAAACAGATGGGACCTGCTCTATCATCTGCTAGTGCACTTGCACCAAAGAACAAATGTGAGTACAATAGTCAGAATTTCAGAGCAAAACCTTCCTACTCTCAAGGTAGTATGGCACAAGGGGGTAGTAAGCCTCCTGCATGCGTTAAGTGTGGTAGGAACCACTCAGGGATGTGTCGCGATGGCTCTAGTAGTTGCTTTAAGTGTGGCCAGAATGATCATTTTATGCGAGAGTGTCCAAAGAATAAGCAGGGTAACGGTAATGGGGGCAATAAAACCTAATTTTCTTCAGTTGCTCCACCAAACAGAGCTGCATCTAGAGGAGCTACTTCAGGGGTAAGTGGAGGAGGAAACCGATTGTATGCTATCACTAGTCGCCAAGATCAAGAGGATTTGCCAGATGTTGTCACTGGTATAATCTAAGTCTTTAACTTCAATGTTTATGTTTTGCTAGATCCAGGAGCGAGTTTATCTTTTGTAAATCCATATGTTGCTATGAATTTTGATGTTCTTCCTGAGCAACTTAGTGAGCCCTTCAGTGTTTCTACACCTGTTGGTGAGTCTATTCTAGCAGAGAGAGTCTATCGTGATTGTATAATTTTCGTCAATCACAAGAGTACCATGGCTGATTTAGTTGAGTTAGACATGGTAGATTTTGATATCATTCTAGGTATGGACTAGCTTCATGCATATTATGCCTTAGTAGATTGTAGAACTCAAGCAGTCAAGTTCTAGTTTCCTAATGAACCAGTTATATAGTGGAAAAGTAGTTCAACGGTGCCTAATGGTCATTTTATTTCGTACCTTAAGGCGAGAAAGTTAGTTTCCAAGGGTGTGTCTATCACTTAGTCTGAGCTAATGACTCTAGTGTTGAGATACCTCATATTCGGTCAGTTTCAGTAGTAAAAAAGTTTCCAGATGATCTTCCCGGAGTCCCTCCTGAGAGAAAAATAGACTTTGGTATAGACCTTCTTCTAGATACTTGCCCTATATCTATTCATCCATATATGATGGCACCAACAAATTTAAAAGAGTTAAAGGAACAGTTGAAAGATCTCATAGCAAAACGTTTTATTCGACCAAATGTCTCACCTTGGGGTGCTCCGGTCTTGTTTGTGAGGAAGAATGATGGTTCTCTTAGGATGTGTATAAATTACCGTCAGTTAAACAAGGTTACCATCAAGAATAATTATTTTCTTCCAAGGATTGATGATCTTTTCGATCAACTTTTGGGTGCCACTTGTTTATCTAAGATAGACCTCAGATCTGGCTACCATCAGTTAAGAGTAAGGGAATGTGATATTCCAAAAATAGCTTCCAGGACCTGTTATGGTCATTATGAGTTTCTGGTCATGTCGTTCGGTTTAACTAATGTATCTGCAGCGTTCATGAACCTTATGAATAAAGTATTCAACCTTATTTAGATATGTTTGTTATCGTGTTTATTGATGACATTCTAATCTATTCGAGAAATGAGGAAGACCATGCTAGCCATCTCAGAATAGTTCTTCAAACTCTAAAGGATATAAAGTTGTATGCTAAGTTCTTTAAATGTGAGTTTTGGCTTGAGTCTGTGGCATTCTTAGGCCACATTATTTTTAGTGATGGAATTAGAGTTGACACTCATAAAATAGAGGTAGTGCAGAATTGGCCTAGACCCACATCTCCACCTAATATTAGGAGTTTCTTAGGGTTGGCTGGATATTATAGAAGGTTCATCGAGGGGTTCTCATCTATTTCATCCCCTTTGACCAAGTTGACTCAGAAAACAATGAAGTTTCAATGGTCTGAAGCTTGTGAGAAAAACTTTCAGGAATTGAAAAAGAGGTTGACTACTACCCAGTATTGACCTTAACAGAAGGTACGCAAGGCTTTTTTGTATATTGTGATGCGTCTAGAGTTGGTGTGGGTTGTGTGTTAATGCAGAATGGCAAAGTTATAGCTTATGCCTACAGACAGTTGAAAGTTCACTAGAAGAATTATCCAATCCATGATCTAGAGTTGGTTGTCATAGTATTTGCTTTAAAAATATGGCGTTATTATATTTATGGTGTTCATGTGGATGTGTTCACCGATCACAAGAGCCTTCAGTATGTGTTTATTCAGAAAGAGCTTAATCTCAGACAGAGAAGGTGGTTAGAGTTACTTAAGGATTATGATATGATTATCTTTTATCACCCAGGTAAGGCTAATGTTATCGTTGATGCCTTGAGCAGGTTGTCTATGGGTAGTACTTCCCATGTAGAGGAAAATAAGAAAGAGTTAGCAAAAGATGTGCATAGTCTTGCACGATTATGAGTTCGACTAATGGATTCCACAGAAAGAGGAATAGTGGTGTGAATGGGGCTAAATCTTCATTAGTGTTAGAAGTGAAAGAAAAGCAAGACCAAGATCCCATATTGCTTGAATTGAAGGCAAATGTTCATAAGCAAAAAGTAATGGCTTTTGAATAAGGGAAATGGTGTATTGAGGTATTAAGGTAGATTATGTGTGCCAAGGGTGGATGAACCTCCAAGAGAGGATCATGGAGGAAGCTCATAGCTCTAGATATTCAATTCATCCGGGTTCTACAAAGATATATCGTTACTTGAGAGAAGTGTATTGGTGGAATAGTATCAAGAAGGACATTACAAAGTTTGTTGCTAAGTGTCCAAATTGCCAACAAGTTAAAGTATTAGCACCAAAGGCCCAGTGGTATGGCGCAGAATATAGAACTGCCGGAATGGAAGTGGGAGATGATTAATATGGATTTCATCACAGGTTGACCACGGTCTTGAAGACATCATGACTCAATTCGGGTGATTGTAGATCGAATGACTAAATCAGCCCATTTTTTGCCGGTAAAGATTACCTATACAATAAAGGACTATGCCAAGTTGTTTCTTCAAGAGGTAGTTAGACTTCATGGGGTGCCAGTTTTGATTATTTCAGATAGAGATACGTAATTTACTGCACAGTTCTGGAAATCTTTTCAGAAAGGATTGGCATCAAAGGTGAACTTAAGCATTGCTTTTCATCCTCAGACAGATGGGCAAGCAGAGTGCACTATTCAGACCTTAGAGGATATGCTTAGGGCATGTGTGATTGATTTCAAAGGTAATTGAGATTATCACCTACCTCTCATTGAGTTTGCTTACAACAATAGTTACCACTCTAGCATCCATATGACTCCTTATGAAACTCGTTATGAGAGAAGATGCAGATCTCCTATTGGATGGTTTGAAGTTGGTAAAGCTAGGTTGATTGGACCAGACTTAGTTCATCAAGCTATGGAGAAGGTGAAGGTTATTCAAGAGAGGTTAAAGACAGCGCATAGTCGTCAGAAATCCTATACAGATGTTAGGAGAAGGGACTTAAAGTTTGAAGTAGATGATTGGGTCTACTTGAAAGTTTCACCCATGAAGGGTGTTATGAGGTTTGGTAATAAGGGGAAACTTAGTCCCCGATATATTGGTCCTTACAAAATATCCAAAAGGATTAGCAATGTAGCTTATGAGTTAGAGCTACCCCAAGAATTAGCAGTAGTTCATCCGGTGTTCCACATATCCATGTTGAAAAATTGTATGGGCGATCCTTCATTGATCATACCAACCGAAGATATTTGTATCAAGTATATCTTATCTTATGAGGAGATTCCTGTTTAGATTCTAAGTCACCAAGTTTGCAAGTTGAGAACAAAAGAGGTAGCATCAGTCAAAGTTCTTTGGAGGAATCAGTTTGTTGAAGAAGCTATTTGGGAAGCTGAGGAATATATGAAAAAGATATATCCACATCTCTTCGAATTTGTAGAAGTTCCAAATTAATGTACTTGTAACACCTCGAAAAACTAGTAGGTGAAACTAGAGCCTTACAAGTGTGTTGTTGAGTTTGATGTGGGGTTTTATGTTGTAAAATGAGTTCCCGAGCTTAAGTTGAGGAGTTTAGGGGTTAAACATCAAGGTACGAATCCCCAAGGGCCAACTAAGGGTCCTTGAGGAGGATCCTAAAGTCTAACCCCAAGGCTGCCCCAAGAACCAAAAAGTTGTCAAAAACTTAGGACCTACGGATGGGACCTATTGGGCGTAGGTCCATCCACGCCCCGTAGGGCTTGGTCATAGGTCAAGACCCCAAAATTAAGGGTTTCATCCACCACCCATGGACCTGCAGGACAGGGCGTGACTCCACTCATGGTCTGTGGGTCAGGTGGGCGTGAGTGGCACCTGTAGACTGCCCAATCTCGGTCAAATGAGGGTTAAATTAGAAAATTCATTTTTTATTTGTTTTAAGTAGGGGTCATTTAATATAGTCTTTATACACATATATAAACTATTTTAAGTCATTAAACACCCTAATAGCTCATTATATCTCAAGACCCCAAATCAATTCCCAAAAGCACTCTCCTCTCAAATAATTCTCTCTAGAAAACCTCCATTGAAGAACAAGAAGAAGGTCAAGTCTAGGGGTCAAGAAGCAGCCTTTTATCTTCAATTTCATGAGGAAATCTACATAAGGTATGGTAGTTTTCATCCTTGGGTAGCTATCACCTATGGAGTCCCTTCAAAGCTTCCAATTTCCCCCAAAAGCTAGGGTTTCAATCTAAATCATGGGTTCTCTTTCAAAACGTTTTCAATTATTAATTTATGGTTGATTATGGTTGAATTGATGATTAATTTTTTATTTATGATGAAATCCCTCCATGAACCCATGAATCCTCCATATTTACTAAGTTATGAATTCATGATATGAGTTGATTGATTAAGGAAGCATGTGAATAGATTATGTTTGTATTGATTGAGTTTATATGATGCCATGTGACAATAATTGATTGAAAAATAAGCATGTGGTTGGATTACCTTGAGAATTAGGTATACATGATGATCATGTGATCATGTATTGCTTAAGAGTAAGCCTTGTAGCTTGAAGATGACTTCTAGGGCTTTAAGGGTAAAAGCTAATATGAATAATCTAAGGGTGTTAAGGCTTTATGAAGGGATATATTATGTATGTTGAGTTGAATATGGTATTATTGAGAAAAAACTTCACCCATATGACCTATAATATGAGTACATGAGTTTATGTATATAATGAATGATTTACTTGAGTCAAGATTATATCCATATCTAATGTAGTGAATGCTAGATGTGTTGACTTAATATGATCTATGATTCTTGAATGCAAGATATGAGGGGTATGCATGATTATGATATTATGTGCATGTTTTATGAACACTTTGAGAGTGAAATGTCTATGATGATAATGTTGTTTGTGTCATTGAAAGGACAATCACACACACACCATGCATGAACATGACTATGATGTGACTAAGGTGTTGATTGAGTTATTGAATCATGATATTCCCCTTATCTAATGTAGTATTATAGATGTTTGGGTTGAGTTTGATTCCTAGCCCTTGAAGGGCAAATTATAAGGGTTTGTACATGTTGATGAGAATTGTGTATGAGCTTGTGATTCACTTAGAAAGTGAAGATCCTATGACTATTGTATAATTGTGGTATTGTTGAAAGATCATTCTCCCATACCCTTACACATGACTATGCATAAAATGTCTATGACTATGATAATGTTGTTGTGTTGATTGAAAGTTTATTTTCATTAACACACTATGAACATGATGTGAAAGGTTTACTCACATATTGATGATTCTAAGGTTGAAAGGTCATTCTCACCTATTGAATCTATGAGCTATGTCATGATATCATGTTGGATTGATTGTTAATGCATTCTTCCATAAACATGAACTTAAGTAAAGACTTAACATGAACTTAATGGGAATTATGCCTAGCATCGAGTGGAAATGAATATGATATGGAAGCTTTTACGCAGTTAGTTCGGCTTCCCAAATGAAATCTTTTATGTCAGTTACTCTGGCTTTCCAAATGGGTTCCTTCTACGTTAGTTAGTCCGGGTTCCCAAAATGATTATCTCAGAAGAAGGAAATCTTATACCTCAATTAGTCGGAGTTTCTAGAAGCAATCTCCCTATCCCATAACTATGTGCCCACATAAGTCTTTAACTATTGGATCCACATAAGCTAATAAAATCCCGTTTTACCTTTGATAAGTAGGACACCTCTTTTCAGTGTGGGAGCAAGACACCCGATTCCATGTAGCTCAACATGGTCTATGTCGGTTAAGGCTATTTCCCTACATGAACAAGAACAAGAACATGAACTGTGAACAAGAACAAGAGTTATGTACTATGGTTCCTCAAGAGGTTCTACTTAGTATGAATGAGGGGATGAGACTTCATTCATGCATTGCACAAGTAGGCTTTGAGAGTGGTCATGGTATGTTTCTCTTATGACATGATGATTTATGAGTTATTGCATACTTATATGATTTATGTACATGAACATGAATTATACTTATGACTTCTTAATGAGCTTTACTTAGTGTGAGTGGGGGTATGGGACTTCACTTATACATTGCACAAGTAGACTTTGAAAGGGGTTATGGTGTGGTTTCCTTATGCTATGAAGAGATATGAATTTATGTGTGTATGGTATGGAGTGTTGCTAATAGTGGTTTTCCTTGTTATAAGCTATGAACATGAATGTTTCTTTGTCTATGATTATTGACTATGGATGAGATCAAAGCATGATAAGTATGATCATGGTGGCCTAAAAGTAATACTTAGTGTAGATAAGATTATGGGATCCTATCTATGCATTGCACAAGTATAACTTAGGGTTACATATGTGATGGTTCTATTATGATGAGATGATCTTGGTATTTAACTATGTGTGTGAACTATGTCTTGTGATGATTGGGGTATGCATTATGTATATGTTGGAGACTATGCTTGTGATTATGATGGTATTCTTTATTCTTTGATGAATTGTACATGAGTTGTTTTATGAGCTACATTCTTCAACAATTTCAAGATGATGTTCAAAATTGGCATATAGCATGGTTTCAACTAAAATGTCCCTTTTAGCATGTTTTAAGAATTTTTATGCATGGCTTCCATACTTGGTACATTTTTTTGCTAACCCATATTTCTACACTTTCTATAAGTATAGGGTTTGGTGAAATCTACTTCCACCCTCGTGGCTAGGATCATAGTAGATCAAGAAGAAGAAGATTGGTGAGTCCTCATAGTATTTGAGGGCTCGACCAATATGTCCTTTAAGTCTTTCTTTTATGTTTTAGACTTTTGTAAGGGTTGTGTCCCTAAGATTGTATTCAAGTATTATAGATGGTTTGAGACATAGTGTCATAGATCCCTCTTATTATATAAAAGACTTTGATTGTAAAGAAAAGTTTTAAATTTCCGCACTTTTTCCTATGCTCTTATGTTATGATATGCTATGAGGCTTATCGTAGTCTTGTACGCCGTGTCACATCTAAGGGGTAGCCTTAGGTCGTGACAGTACTAATCCTTTTCTTGGTATTTATTTATAAGTTGGAATGTTGTATTTGCATTTTTGTTTGTTGGGTGTCTGAACTGAATGTTAGATGTTACGCCCTTAGCCTACTAGGATTTATCTCATTAGAGGACGAATGTTCCCAAGGGGGAGATATTGTAACACCCCGCAACTAGAAAGATCTAGAATTAGAAAGAGTCATTTTGGAAAGAATGAAAAATCTGGAAATTTGACAAAATTAAGTCAAGTATGAGTTTTGAGTAAACTTCAAACGACCATAACTCTTAGCTCAGGATGATTTATGTGTTCTACAATATACCGTAGGAAATATATTTGAATTATCTTTCCAACGCTGCCGAGTTTGAGTGATTTTGAGTTCGTATGAGGGAGATATGCCCATTTGAAGTTGGGTTATCTAGATAAGGAAAGTCAAAGCCGGATTTTAGAAGGATATTATGGTCTTTTCACCACCCAATTAATTAATTCATTTTTGGTAATTAAGTTTGGGTCTAAACTGATTGGGTTTAGTTTACGCTATTGAAAAATAAGTTAGGGTTTTAATAGAAGAGAAAAGAAGAGGAGAAAAGAGAAGGAAAAGCAAGGAAATCGTCAAGTTCTTTGAAGAATTGCTTGTGGATTTCATCAAGGGGTGATCCCTACGAGGTATGTTAGATCACATAGCGTTGGGTTAGTTCACCCACGCGCCAATCATTATTTGATTCAGCGTAATTATGTTCTTTAAAGAAGAGTTTATGAGTTCCTGATGAATATTATTGAAAGTTTCATTTGAATCTTGATTGTTGAAGTTTGGAGAAGTTCTTGAGTTAGATTCATGAAATTAGATGTCGTTTTGAGTAGATTCTTGCATATTTTGGGTATGTAGTCGAATATAACTGTTTGGGGAAAGACCCAATTGAGTTTAGAGGGTTTAGAGTTGAAAACCGACCAAGAGAATTCGTCAAAAATATGGGGGAAAAGGTGGGGCGCCGTGCCACTCAGAGCGCCCCACAAAGTTCTCTAACGTTTGGCCTCTGGGGCGCCGCGCCAGCCAGAGCGCCCCAAGCCAAACTCTGAAGTTTTGGGTCTGGCGCCCCGCGCCACTCAGAGCGCTAGAGACGCCAGGTCTTCTACTTCCTAGTTGATTCCTACATTCTAAGGTTCGTCTAAACAACATGAAATCATCAATAACATGAGATCATGAACCTTGAATCCATAATTCAATTCAAGGAAAGTTAAGAGTCAAGTCAAGAGAAGTTCATAGAGTTTTCCAAAAGTCTTTTTTCAAACGTTTTAACTTTGTTTTAAGACTTGAGTTTTGAATTGAGTGAAGAGTAAGAGTTGAAGTTTATTTCTTCAAAAGAGTATATGGGGACTATGTATTCCCAAAGAGTTTAAAGTGTTTTCACATTTAAATAAGAAAGGAAACTGAGATTTCCAAAGATCCTTTGAGCTTGTTTTCAAAAAAGAGTTAATGCTTTCACAATTAAGCAAGAGAGGAAACTTTGATTTCTAAGAGGAGCCTTTGAGCTAAGTTTTGAGCAATTATCTCAAACCAAAGAAACAAGAAATATTTTTAAACATTAGAGCTAGTATTATATTTTGAGAGTAGTATTGAGCACCGATATGGGGGAGAGTTCAGACAACTCCCACCCACCATGGGTAGAAAAGGGTCATACTTTTTAGATGATTCCTCAGTGCTTTTTAGCATAGACTAGTGGATCCACTTAGTAGTCAAGTTCTATGCCCTCAGCAAGGTATAGGACGACCCTGACAGCGTGAGGCAAAATATTGTATTATCACAATAGCTCTTAAGTGATGGTTGTCGGTTAGAGAAACTCCTATAGCAGTATTTTGTATTTTTATATACATTTCAGAGTTACATTGTGTCTTTGCATATACACAGAGTAGTATTGTATTTCCAAAACACAGAGTTGATATCCATGTTTTAAAAACTTTTCTTTATATTGCATTTACATTATTGCTTTATATTGAAATGAGTTCAGTTCAGTTCAGTTCAAATGAGTTGAGTTAAGACCATATTTGTTCATTCAGTTTCTTTTCAAGCTTATGTCTTGTTTAGATTTCCCCTCGCATACTCGTACGTTCAATGTACTGACGCCATTTGGCCTACATCTTTTAATGATGCAGAAACAGGTAACCAAGATCAGCATCCAACACATCGTTGATTCTAGTTGAGCTCCAGAGTTGTTGGTGAGCCTCTTTGCTTCCGGAGGATCCCTTTTATTGCTTTCAGTATTTAGTTCATTAGGATGTTGTGGGTCTTATCCCGACATCCATCCCAATTATTAGAGACTTTACAGATAAACAGTTAGTTAGTTCATTTGTCATTATCTTGTTATTGGCTATGTTCAAATTTGAGTTGCCACTTTGGCTAAGTTAAATATTTATTTCTAAAACATTATGAGTTTAGTTTGAAACAGTTGAGTTATCTTGCATTTGAATTCTTCTCTTAATGCTTAAAGCCTTCCGCTGAGTAAGTAAGCCAAGCCAAGGGTTCGCTTGGGGCTAGCAATGGTTCTCGAGTGCCAGTTCCGCCCAGGGTGTAGGTTAGGGGCGTGAAAAAAACCCTCCTCTGATGTCACTTAAGCCACCAAAGTTCGCTTAAGCAAACCCTGCAAAAATTGGGGGTCTTGCTTTTGTGAACTATGCTCTGCTTAAGCGACCATCGCTAAAGCGAGCCATGATTAAGCAAACCCTTCAAAATGTTCTGCCTTCACTTAAGCGATCACACCTTCGCTTAAATTGAAGGCCTATCGCAAAAGCGAAGGGTACAGAACTCAAGCACCAGAAAAATAGACAACACTCAAAACATCAAAATTACCCTCGAGATACGTTCAGAACCCCATAAACACAAACAACATATGAAAACCGATTATACTCGATGTTCTGGACTCAATAGA
The DNA here is from genome assembly GCA_029582725.1 of Solanum chiquidenum. Classification (NCBI taxonomy): domain Eukaryota; kingdom Viridiplantae; phylum Streptophyta; class Magnoliopsida; order Solanales; family Solanaceae; genus Solanum; species Solanum chiquidenum. The sequence continues at coordinate 28,471 of JAJOOS010015170.1, forward strand.
ACCTTCAAAACATGAATATAAGGACTCCTTGACTCGACATTTGTGAAAACCACAAGAAACTAACTCAATGCCTAAAAGGGCTAAAAAAAGCTTGATACCTCTCAAAAATCAACCAAGACCTCACCTAGGCCTAAAATTATCCCTCAAATCCAACGGAACTCTCGAAATTTCGATCTGAGCATCCAAATCTCGAATATTGACCAAAGTCAACCCAAAGGCTAAAATTTCACAAGTTCACAACTTAGTACCTCAAATCCTTAAAAAGACTCTGAATTAAAAATCAACAACTCTCATGGATCAAATTTCATATTATGGGGCTGATTGAATCGATGGAATCCCATCCCGACACTCGAAACTCCAAAAGACACTAAAAGACACTGAAAATTACTTTTAAGCAACTTAAGCCTTCAAAACTCAAAACTTACCAAATCCTAACCTTTTAACTCCAAGTTCAAAACCAACTTTTCAAACTCAATCATAAAAGATTCGGGATCAATATCGAGAGGAGAAAAATGATAATTTTACAAGAATTATCAAAAATGACCAACCTGGTCATTACAGAGGTAACCAATGACTTAGATAACGACATAATTTTTTATTAAACCCAAAGAGATGCCAATTCAAGTTGACGCAATTCGATACTAAACCGCCAACCAAAACCAAGTTTTCGGCTAGTTGGTCGGAAATGTTGTCGAGCAACGGCAACGATGGCTACAACTTAAGTATACTCAACATTTGTCAACTGACTCAGTGTTGTCTTGGAATTTCTTAGAACAGATATATTATTTGTAAAAAATCATTAGCGTATTTTATATGCAAATTATTTTATTTTTATTTCATCTTGAATAAAAAGAAAAATAAATTCGATTTCGTTCAAAAATACTTCATCCAAACAAATAGTAACTGGGGAGGAAAATTCATAATTTTAATATTGTTCCATAAAAAAGATACTTTTGATATATTGAAAGAGAGAATAATTTGAAAAGAAAATCTTTGGAGAATATTTAAAGTGAAGAAAAAAAATTATTCAAAAAAATTATTTTATTTTCTGACGAAATTCATGTCCAAAAAACACGATCATAAAAGAAAAAAATTGAAAAATTTACTCTCATTTCTTTTTGGACCAAATCAAATAAAAAATCTTATTTTTTTACTATTTCTTTCAAATCGTTTCATCTAGATTAGAGCCGTCAATATGGGCTAGGCCCGTTGGGCCGGCCTGACCTAACCCGGGATTTAATAGGGCTGGGCTAAGATTTTTGGAGCCCATTTAAGAAAAGGGCTTTTTAGCCCGGCCTGAATAAGCCTGCTGATTTGTGGGGCTTGAGAAATATAGGTCGGGCCGGCCCGTGGGCCAAATAAAAATAATTAAAAAAATATAATATAATATTAAAATTTAAAATTAAAGAGAGTCCAAACTCAAAATCTATTTAATATTTAACTAATTGAAACCACATATAAATTGCAGATGAAAAT
>JAJOOS010015171.1:0-29421 GCA_029582725.1 Solanum chiquidenum
CACGAAGAAAGAAAATATAAGTCATAATTTCATTCAACAGAGGATAAAATGAAGCATATTATTGCTACTAATGACTTGAATATGCTAAACTTTATTATAAAAAGAAAAAAAATATTACCCGTTAAATCCAAAGTTTGTACTCCAACGACTTCATTGAACGGAATTTGTTTAATTTTTCAAAAATTGAAATTTATAAAATGGTATATTTGTAATTATTTTTTTATAAATGATCAATTTTATTATTCTATTCATTTTATTTTGCATAAAGAAATTTGAGTAAATTAAATAAAATCCGCACTGATTAGCATATTCAAGTGCGGATTCAAGTCATTAACAACAATTATATGCTTAATTTTTATCCTCCATTAAATAAAATTAGGACTTATATCTTCTTTCCTCATTAATTTTATTTTGAATCGTTGACGTTATTGTTCTTTTCATAAGAGTTGTTTGAAGAAAAAGGGCGGGGATAGAGAAACAACTTAAAAAATGGATTAAAGATTTAATTTCACGAAGATTTCCGTTAATATAAACCTAAGCTATTTGTATTTAAAAAATGGACAAAGACCAAACCTGATAAGTTTTTGAATACTTAAATGACTAAAATCGGTAAGTTTATAGTTAATGGACTAAAACCGGTAAGTATATAGTTAAGGGACCAAAGCTGATAAATTTTTAAATAGTTAAAGGACTAGATCAGTTAAGTGTATAGTTAAGAGACCATTTTAGATCTACTCCTATAGTTAAGGGACTATTTATGCCATTTTCTCTATTATAATACAAAGATGGAATACGTCAACAACCCCTTAAAAATATTTGTAAATTTCATTTATATTCAAATTATAACATGTTTTTGTTAGAGAAAAAACTTTTATACGTACTCATAAGAATCTAATACGTAGAAAAGATATTTATATAAGATATTTCTCAGTGGAATATTTAGGATTTGCTTCAAATAAGGAAAGATTCCAGAAGTTAAATTTTAAGTAAAGATTTGAGGGCTTCTTACATAACTGCATAGGATGTATTAGTATTGTATAAATAGTGTATAATGTATAAATAATGTATACCTATGTATTAGATATGTATATAAATTCATATACACTATTTGTATAATATAAACATTGCATTAATTAATCTTCGTAGACGAATTGTTTTTTTTTCCAATCTTGATTAACACAAATTTCCTCTAAGTAGCCATAAATTTTATATATGAGCTCCTCTCGATGTTTTGAGCTGTTTGATAACAGCAACAAATTCTACCTTAATTCTTGATTTCATCTGAATAATATATTTATTTTAAAACTTGAAATTTGATGTGTTATTTTTTTTTCTATTCAAATGTTTTGTTGATTCTGAAGTATTTTTTGGTTTGATTTGCTTAATGAACAACCGAAACATAAGGCACAAGTGGAGTAGCAGCACAACTGATAATTGAATTATTTTGAGTAAGAGATTTTGACTAAATAGACGTACTGCCTCCATTAATCTTTACATATCTAATATATTAAAAATAGTTATTCAAATTTACTTGTCTAATTTAAAAAATCAAAAGATAATGTATTATTTTGTATCCGTTAAATATCATTTAGGCATAATTCATCGATGTCCCCTTAAAGTTGGCTCGAAGTTTCACTTAAACACATCATCTGAACAATGTTCATTTTAGACACCTCTTGTAGAGTCTTGATGTGTCATCTTGACACTCTTTTACCAATCAACAAAAATATATAAGGTATGTGTGTTACATTCGCGAATGACGTGTAAAGTGACAAATTAAACGATGACATTTGTCATTTGCATAAAAAACAATAATTAAATAATTATTTTTGAATAAAAATAAAAAGTAAGTAACCAATGAATCAATGACATATGGATTTTTGCCCAATAATTTTTTTTAAAAAAAAGATTTAAACCAATAAATCCCCCCACCCACCCAGCCCCCCGATTTCTCCCTACCCATTTGCAGAAACACCCCCGACATCTTCTCCAAACACCCCTATCCCGCCCCCCCACCCCACCATTGTCTTCTCCAAATATCTATTAATTTGCAGAAACGTCTAGGCACCCGTTTTCTCTTATTTTCTTCTCCAAATACCGCTATTCCTTTTTTTCAATAACATTTGGGCTCACACCCACCAACACACTGTTCCTTTTTTATTATTTTCTTCTTCAAATATCTTTTTGTTTCTTTTTTATCCTAATTAGCAGGTTAAGAATTAACAAAAAATTAAATTTACTCCTATGTAAAAATTAATTTCTTTCAAGAAAAAATCTCATGAATAATTTAATATTTAAATGTTGAAATAGGTCTATTCCTAAATTTTCTAACACATATTCATCATTTTTCATTATTTTACTGTAACTATTTCTATTTGCCATTGTTGGATATTTATGTTTGCAGGAAGGGAGGCTGAAATTGGAAAGAAGAAAAAGAACAAAATTTAAAAAGTCGACTGAATATATTTTTGATGCTTTTTCTATTTCGGCTTGGATTGAAAATACTGGACAGGAAAGGAAAACAAACTGTCCAGCTTTTCAAGCCCTACTAAGTAAAGGGGGATGCGTTGTTGGCTGCTTTAACCGCAGTCATCGAGTGCATTACACTCGTTGAGTCAGGTGGGCAAAAAGTGTCAATATGACACAACAAAAGCTTACATGAGGTGTCTAAAATAAACATCACCCGTCTAAGATGTGTAAGTGAAATTTCGTGCCAACTTTAAGGGGTCACGGATGGATTAAGCCTATCATTTATTTCCCAACTTTTAGATGTCTTAACATTAATCGAAGTGGTATAGCATAATTATCCGTTTACTTATCGTTTTTTAAGGATTGTACTAAATCAAACATGAACAAAAGGGTATAGATAAACCACTTATTCAACATGTTTCATTGCCTTCGATGTGGTAAGTTTCTTTTGCCAAAATTAACGACTGAAAAATTTGTCACAATTTCGTCACTAATTGGCGTTTCTATCACAAGATCAAACCTATTTTAATTTTAAAAAATCTTGTTAAAATTTTATTATAAAATCCTTATTTTCATCATAATTTTTTTTACTCAAACTTGAGATAAAATTTTGTAAATTTTATTTTTGTCATATGATAAATTATCATCTTCGTCACAAAATTATAACTAAATTGTGACGAATTATCATGTAGTTCACAAATTTTATTCACATTATGCCATATAGTTGTCACAAATTCATCATGAAACCAGTAACGTCTTAACCCTAGACCACTTTTAAAAAGTACTTATATATATATATTTAAAAAATAATTTATATGTACTTCTAAATTTCCTTAAACAAAACGGGTACGAAATAATTATTCAAAGTTGTTAATTTTCACTTTCCTAAGGGAGTGAAATAATTTTTGGGAATTATTTCCTTGTGTGGGAAAATTATACTTCCTTAATTATTTTTTAATAAATTGATTGTTTATCATATATTCATCTGTTTAATTCTCTATTTTATTATTTTTAGTTTTCATATTGAACTCTCTCCTATAAAATTTATTGAGTTACTGTTGTTTACAAGTTACAAAAGAATAATATCTGTTTTTTGATGTCTTCTTTGAAATTTTAAGAAGTGCAACAATCATTACGTTGAGGAATGCAACACTATTTTGATATCTTTATATCAACTTATCAAATTCTTGAGCTAGGTTTATTATTCTAACTTTTATTTTATAATTTTTCTTGAAAAATTGTAATTATTAGGATCGAGAACTAGGGTAGTGCGGAATTTAGCCAAACAATGTTATGATGATAATAACAAAGACAATAATAAGTTGAGAATAACGAAAGTAAAACAATTAAATAAGACACAAATTTAACGTGGTTTGGTCGGTGTGACCTAATCCACAAGCAGAGAGGAGCAATTTCACTATATCATCAAGAGTACAAAAGAGAGATAAAATTAGAGTAAATACTCTAATTAATCCCAAATACCCAAAAAGAATAACCTCACAAGATCACTCCAAAGAAAGGGTTCACACAAGTTTTTTTTTTAACACCAACTCTCTTACAAAATTACTCTTAATGGAAAGACAAGAAAGAAAGAAAGAGATGAAATATTTTCATATGCTTCAAGGTGTATTTCAACTAATGCCTAAATTCCCTATTATAGAGAAAAATATAAGCTTGTTGATGTCATGGATGATGTCTTTTGAAGATACAAATATCCAACATCTTAATGTGAATATATCAAATATGGTGGCTTCCAAATCTTTGACAAATATAGTTGCCAAATCTTTGACAAATATGACTGCCAAATTTCCACATTTGTAGTTGCCAAATCTTTCACAAAAGAAAGATAAAATAACTTTCTTCAATCAAACAAAAGGCCACATTACAAATATCCACCTTGGCTTGAGTTTGGTGAAAATAGTAAATTTACTTCATTCGCTCCGCAGAAGCCCATATGGGCTAAAGTATTCTTCATAAATGACAATCAAGTTCAAACAAAGCTTGAACTTGCTGACTGGAAGACACTTCGTGAACATATGGGCACAGTTATCTCTTGTTTTAATCTTCTTAACAGAGACCTTTCCTTCGGCAATGGTTTCCCGAATGAAGTGATACTTGATATCAATATGCTTCGTCCTCTCATGATATATCTGAACTTTAGTCAAATGAATGGCACTTCGACTATCATAGAAAATGATAATACTACATTGGTGTAAGCTGAGTTCAGCAAATAGACACTTCAACCATAAGGCTTCTTTGATAGCCTCGGTCACTGCCATATTGTCACGACCTGAGTCTACACCCTAGACGTGGCCGGCACTCGAGAACCATTGTTGGTCCCCAAGTGAACCCTCATCCTGGCTGACTACTAGCGGAAGACTAACTCAAGCATACAAACGCTTAAAAACTAAATTAAATTCAATAACTCAAATACTCAATCTTTAAAATAATCTGAAAAATACTCGATAGATAAACTCAGAGTTTGTAAAAACAACTCAAAGAAGATACATACTAAAAACTACTTAAGTTTATCTATCTATGAAGCCTCTACTATTACAGAAGGATATCGGGACAAGACCCACGACATCTCAAAACTACTAACTATAAGATAAATGTGAAGTCCTCCAGAATATAAGAAGGCTCACCAAAACAGACTGGAGTATCACATGACCTCAACGGAACGCCTGTTGATGATCCTGAATACACGTATCAGCATCATGAAACGATGCACTCCAAATGACTCAATGCATGAAATGTACGAGCATGTAAGGAGAATTCTAAAGCATAAACATAAGCTTGAACTGATGGAAAAGAAACATACTTACCTCTTCTCAACTCACTAAACTCAACTCAATGAAACATAGTTCAACACAATAATAAAAGACTCAACTCTGTGAAACATAGTTCAACTGAACTCAACAATAAGGTTCTCAATTCTGACTCGGGATACTCAACTCAAACTCAAAATACTCAGCAACAATAAAAGATGCAATATCTGGGAAGTTTTTAAAATAATAGGCAATAACTCAATTGTATGCAAAATACAATAATAACTCAATTGTGTGAAAATACAATAATAACTTTGTTTGTGTATACAAATACAAAGTAACTCTGTGGGAGATTCTCTAACCGACAGCCATCACTATGAGCTATGTGATGATACATCGTCTAGCCCACGCTTTCAGAACTGTCCTATACTTTGCCAGGGTATATAACCTACTACTAAGTGGAGCCAATAGTCTATGCTAAAAAGCATTAAGAAATCATCTAAAAAGTATGACCCTTTCTACCCACGTTGGCTACATGGTTTATAGGGGCTATGAGTTGTATAAACTCTCCTCCATATCAGTGCTCAATACTACTCCCAAAATATACTAGCTCATATGTTTAAAAACATAACTCTTTCTGTGTTTTGAGATTATTACTCAGAAATCTTTCTCTTAAAAGAGATGGTACTCAAACTGCTCAAAACTCTTTTGGAAATTTCAGTTTCCTCTCATCTTAAATGTAAAAACATTTACTCTTTGAGAATACTTAGTTTCCATTAATCATTTCCAAGAAAATGAACTCAGCTCTACTCTTCCTCAACTCAGTACTCAAGTCTTTAAAACAAGTTTGAAAATAATTTGTAAACAGACTTCTGAAAATAGGGTTCATGCCGAATTATGGACGTGAACGACTCAATTCAAGGTTTTCAATAACCATGAATAGAACTCAATACTTAGAACTCAGAAACTCCAGAACTCCAGAACTCAAGGAGTCTATGATACTACTCATCTCAAGAATGCTCGACTCAGAGGATTCATGCCGAATTATGGGCATGAACCACTCAACTCAAGGACTCAATGATACTTCTCATCTTAAGACTGCTCGACTCATAAGGTTCATGCGGAATTATGAGCATGAACTACTCAACTCAAGGACCTTCATGGGTAACATGTAGTAGCCCCAGATTAGGAATATAATCCCAAAATGATTAGAAACTCAATACTCAAGACTTAGAACTTGAAGATACTACTCCTCTCAGAGATACTCAATTTATGGAGTTCATGCGGAATTAGGGGCATGAACTGTCACGCCCCAAACTCGGGGGGTGCAACTGGCTCCTAATGCCAAAAATCAGGCCCGAAGCAACCCTGCTGAACCATTTGCTACTAGCGCATGGCAGCCACACACAATCAAGAAAACAAACAAGTATATCTCAGCTTAAAACTAAGCCCTCGGCTGGCAAGGCCCCTATTAACAGATCTATAAAAGAAACAGCTACTCCAGGAGATCATATAAATAAATAGCCAACTAGCACATAAGTCATGATTGGGCCGTCGAGGCCACCATGATATCTATACCGAAACTAAAAGCAGGTATATATCAATACAATACATCAAATAATTCACAAGCATCAACAAACCAACAACATAGGCTAGTATGGCCATAACGTAGATATACACCCCACACACTAGTCTGCAAGCCTCTAAGAGTAGTAAATATTAGCAGGACAGGGCCCCAGCCGACCCATAAAGATATATACAACAAAATGTAACAAACCTCCCAACTCTGGCAGCTCCGGAGGAAAGGGGCTAGCCAACCGGATAAAAGTCAATCCTGCTGCTGAGGAGGTCTACTCGGTCGTCTGTCAGGACCTGCATGCATGAATGCAGCGCTACCAAGGCAATGGGGTGTCAGTAAAAAATAATGTACAGAGTATGAAAGGCAATAGACTAGATGAGGTATCCTGATATACTGGAACAATCTGATAAATAAATTAAGGATAAGATAAGTGTATTGACCTGCTCCTAAATCTAAACTTATCAAAACTAATAAAACAACAACCTAACCAATCCCACATAAGCTCAGTAGGTACAAACAACACACAAGACCACCTACTCAGGCCCCCATAAGCCCGGAAGGTGCCAATCAACCTATATACCCCTATCGGTAGTCCCCTAGCCCCGTAGGCAATCACATAGCCCTCTTAGGCATTAATATAGCCCCATAGGCAGCACATAGCTCTCTTAGGCTTCAACATAGCTTATAGATAACTTATTGCCCTCTTAGGAAACAACATGGTCTTGTAGGAAGCACATAGCCTTCTTAGGCATCAATATAGCCCTGTAGGCAACTCATAGCCCTTCTAGGCATCAATATAGCTTATGGAAAACTCATAGCCCTCTTAGGCAACAACATGGTCTTGTAGGAAGCACATAGCTCTCTTAGGTGTCAATATTGCCCTGTAGGCAACTCATAGCCCTTCTAGGCATCAATATAGCCTCGTAGACAACTCATATCCCTTTTAGGCATCCATATAGCCCTGTAGGCAGAACATAGCCCTTCTAGGCATAAATCACATTTCTGCAGCTAACCACAATAGCCCCAAGGGCAACAATAACAATCCAATCACTAAAAGAGAGCAATTTAGTTATAAGCAACCTATACAAATAGCCTCTAAGTCCTGTCCAATATAGGGACGCTACTAACTGAATAAGAATCCCGACAAGGGAGGATTATATCAACTCGAGCAGCCAATGATCAACAATAATGGCTAAAAGTGTAGCAAGGATAACAGCCCAATTACATTTCTCCTAAGCTTTAAGGAAACATGTCGTAAGTAGGGAATAACCTTAACATACATTTCCAATGAACGCTCGAAAGATCGTTGTTCCTTCACGAAAGTTGTTCCTTATGTCCTAAGCTTCGCAAACACTATATATACACAGCTGGTATGCACCTATAAACAAATCATAATTAATCTTAAATCGGCAGATTTTCCATATTGCCCCAACTTGTCGAAAAATTCGTAGAAATTCATAAAAACAACCATAAAAGGGTCCCGAGATGATTACCTTAGTTAAGCAAGTGTAAACCTTGAAGAAACACCAATAACTATAAATTTATATCTTAAAAAACCAGCTCCAAACGCAACTAATAGAAGGGGAAAATGATTGCCACGTGTAGGGATTACATTTCTAGGCACGGGGGCAATGTTTAATGGTAGAAATCGTCAAAAACTAACCTTCATTATACTAGAACTCCATAGGAACCCTCTCGTAAGCTTTCTCTCTGGTTTGTAACTGAAATGAAATGTTTCCATGGCTTAAAACGTTAAATAAGCTGACATACCATATTTTTTACCCGACCCAGATTCTGCCCCGACAGTCCCTAGTAAAACCCTCATAACTTTATACTCTGATGTCGGTTTGATACGGAATTTTGTGCGTTGCAAACTAGACTCGTAGGCCTTCAATTTAATGGGTAATAGGCCTTCTAACTCTTTATATATTAGGAGAAAATATCCAAGACATCTGACCCAAATTTTAGAGAAATCTTTAAAACAGAACCTACGATAACTTTCGCCAACTTTTATTTTGCCACTTACTTAACTTCAAAACTTGAGATACAACCCTTGAACACTTAAAATATGACATACCACATCATTTTTAATTTATTACTCACCTTCCTTGTCTTTCCACGAAGATACGAGTTAATTTAGACATTTTGAAAAGTCGGGGTGTTGCATGAACGACTCAACTGAAAGGTCAACATAACAATATGGAACTTATGTATACGAATCTTCTCATTCTCATACTTACTTACTTGAGTCTTGAAATAAGTTATTAGAAATTATAGAAGATTCCTCAAACGACTGAAAGGGACCTTCTCAAAAGACTCGAAAGAACTCTTAAGACTTGATTCTTAACTCTACATTGAATTTGAATTATGAATTCAAGGTTATGATTTATGATAGGAATGATATAGTGATGATTAAATGAGTTTTAGATAGTTAATAATGAAAAACAGTTGAAATACACTATTTGGGGAGCAAGTTTGCGATGCGGAGATGAATTATAATGTTTGGTCACAAAATAATTTTTGAAATAGTGGAGTCCGCATTCTATCCGTGATGCGGAGAGGGAAATTTCACTTATGAGGAACAGGTCCGCGTCGCAGACCTAGTACCTTATTTTCTGCCCGATCTTTTCTTACTCGTTTTTCGACCCTAATTTGCCTAGAATCGAATGGTTTCTTTCCCAATCACATAGATTCGAATACTCATCTTATGTACACGATAATCTACTCCAAACCACCCTCAATTCACTAACTTTTATATCAAGAACTCATCAAACCCATCCTAATTTAAGAACGAAACAATACTTTCATAAAACAAATCAAGAACTCAAATTCTTCAACTTCAAGAACAAAACTTTACTGAAAATAACATGATATGCGTGTGGGTGAACGAACCCAACACTATGAGAAAATCACATACCTCTTAGGATAAAATTCTTAGTGAAATCCCTTGAAGAATCGCAAGAATCTTGACGAACGTCTTGAACCTTCCCTCTTTTTTCCTGTTTTCTCTTCTTTTTTTTCTCTTCTTTAACTCCTCTAAAAACCCTAAGCATATTTTAGGAATAACTAAAACTGATTCCAATAAGTTTAGATTCCTAAAACCTTACTAAAAATGCTTAAATCCAATTGGGTAAGGAAAAGACCAAAATATCCCTCATATTTTCGGGTAACTTTTCTTAATTGGACAGCCTAACTTCAAACGGGCATATCTTCCTCATATGAGCTTGAAAATTAGCAAAATCGATGTCACACCCCGAGCCTACACCTTGGGAGGGACTGGCACTCGAGAACCATTGCTGGCCCCAAGCGAACCCTTGGCCTGGCTAGACTCTCAGCTGAAGACTTACTCATCATGAAATGTACTTAAATACAATCTTAATAACTATCTGAGTAGATAAACTGAGAAAGTTTAGAAATAATATTCAACTGAGCCAAAGTGGCAACTCAAGTCTTATAACAAACAACTGAAATGCAAGACTAAAGAACTATAGCTATCTCTCCATGAAGCCTTTAAATACTAAGAGAGATGTCGGTACAAGACCCCCGATCATCCTAACAACTGAAATAATCAAAGCAGTAAGAGGGATCCTCCGAAAAGTACGAAAGCTCACCAAAAGACTCTGAGTGCTTGACTGGATCAACGAAGTGTTGGATGTTGATCCTGGTTATCTGCATCTGCATCATAAAAGATATAGGCTAAATGGCGTCAGTACATGGAATGTACGAGCATGCGAGGGGAGTTGTAAAACAACACATAAGTTTGAAATGGAACTAAAGAAACTTACCTTGTTTCAACTCAACTCAACTCAACTCAACTCAACTCATTTTAATATAAGCAGTAATAAGGATGCAATATAAAGAAAAGCTTTAGAACATGTAAATAACAACTCAGTGTATTTAAAAACACACAATAACTCTGTTTGTTTATGAAAATACAAGTAACTTTGTGTATATAAGAATACAAAATATCTCTGTGAGAGTTTCTCTAACAGACAACCCTCACTATGAGCTATGCGATGGTACATCATTTTGCCTCACGCTGCCAGGGTTGTCCTATATCTTGTCGGGGGTATAGAACCCAACTACTAAGTGGATCCACTAGTCTATGCTAAAAAGCACTAATGACTCATCTAAAAAGTATGACCCTTTTCTACCCATGTTGGCCAAACGGTTTATGGAGACTTTGAATTATCTGAACTCAAGCTCGTCCCCAAATCGGTTCTCAATACTTCTCCCAAAATGTAACTAGCTCATATGGTTTTTAAACATAACTCTTTATGTGGTTTGAGATAATTACTCAAGAACTAGATCAAAGGCTCTCTTGGAAATCAGTGTTTCCTTTCTTGCTTAAATGTGAAAACATTTACTCTTTGGGAATACTTAGTTCCCATATACTCTTTTGAAGAAACTGAAATTCACTTTATACTCTTACTCAACTCAGAGCTCAAGTCTTATAACAAGTTTAAAGCATTTGTAAAAGTCTTCTGGGAAAGACTAAGAACTCTCTAGACTTGGCTCTTAACTTTCCTTGAATTTGAATTTATGAATTCAAGGTTATGATTCATAATTATGGATGATTTCTAGATGTTTAGAAGTCATATAGTGTAGTTAGAATTGATAGAAAGTATTAGTACACTTTAGAAGGACTCAGACGGGCTAAACTATGAAAAACGAGTGGGGGCAGACGTCCCGTGCGCATTGTTAGCGCGAGGCGCCTGCCCCAAATTTTTGGGACTCATTTCTGGCGCACTGCTGGCGCGCCATGCCAGCCCTGCTGACGCATCAGTGGCGCGTCGCGCCAGCCTTCCCCAGGTCAATCCGATAAATTTTTATTCTCATTTTCTGATCTTAATTTGACTAAATTCGATTCTTTTTCTCAATTTCTTTTTAGATTCGGTTACCCAATACATGTACCCAATAATCTACTCAAAACAAATGTTATAATCGACACGATTATCTCAAGAAACTCATCAATCCCATTCTAATTCAAGAACGAAAGTAAATTATAGAACACAAATAAAGAACATCAAACCTTCAACTATTTAGGAGAAAATTACGTTGAAATTAACAAGCTTGGCACATGGGTGAGCTAACCCAACGCTATGTGAACTCACATTCCTCGTAATATCAAATCCTTGGCGAAATATGCATTCAATTCCTTAAGAAATCGATGAATATTGACCTTCTCTTCCTTGCTCCTCTTGAGTTCTTTTCTCTAAAACACTAGCGTTATTTTGAGTGCTTAAACTGATCCAATTTAGTTTAGACCCCTAAGTAATTACCAATAACGAATTAAGCTAATTGGGTAATAGAACGACCAAAATACCCCTCTAAAATCTGTGTGACTCTCCTTATTCAAACAACCCGACTTCAAACAGGTATATCTCCCTCATAAAAACTCAAAAATTAGCAAACTTGATGGTGTTGGAAAGATAATTACAAGACCTTTCATTTGATATCTTGTAGCTCACCTAAATCATCATGTGCTGAGAGTTATTGTCGTTTTAAGTTGAACCAAAACTCATACTTAGCATAACTTGCCAAAATTTCCAAATTTAATTATTTACAAAAATGGTTTCTTTCTAATTCTAATTCTTTAAAATAGCGGGGTGTTACACTTGATGGCGTTGGAAAGAGGATTCCAAGGCCTTTAATTTGATATCTTATGGGTCTCCTAACTCATCATGTGCTGTAAGTTATGGTTGTTTGACGTTGACCCAAAACTTAGAAGAACTTAGGAATGACTTGAATGGACTCTCTTTAGTTATTTTTGGAACTCAAGTTGCTACATCTAGCTACCTTAAACTTAAGAAAATTTTAAATTCCTCCATAAAATCTTACTCACAATGAAGAATGGCTCGAGTCTTAGCTCAAATTTTTCTGGGGTGTTACACATATATATATTCTGCTTTCGTAGAATATAAAGCTACTACATGTCGTAATATAGCTTTCCAGCTTATATCACAACCACCAATGCAAAAAACATAGCATGTTAGTGATCTTCTTTTGTCAAGATCACCTGCATAATCAGAGTCTACAAAATCAACCAAAGTGTTAGGATTTCTCCCAAACTCCAAACATGTGTTTGAAGTACCTCACAAGTATTTCAGGATCCATTTCATAGCCTGCCAATGTGCTTAACCAGGGCAAGTCATTCACCGACTTACCACACTTACTACTTGTGAAATGTCTAGACGTGTACACACCATTGCATACATAATACTGCCAACAACACTGGAATATGGTACTTGTGCCATATACCTCTCTTATTCCTTTGTCTGCGGTGATTGAGTAGCTGATAACTTAAAATGAGTAGTAAGAGGAGTACTCACTAGTTTAGCATCTTTCATGCAAAACCTCTCCAAGACCTTCTCCAAGTACTTCTTCTAGGTCAGGAATAACCTTTTGGTTCCTCAATCTCGTTTGATCTCCATGTCAATGATTTTCTTAGCTGCTCCTAAATCTTTCATTCCAAATTCACTTTTCAAAATGTGCATTTCTATCAAATCCTTAGCAGTAATGAGCATGTAATCAACATATAACAATAAGTAAACAAATGAACCATCATTTAACTTCCGAAAGTAAACACAACTATCATACATGCTCCTCGAATAACCATGACCAATATAAAGGAATCAAACGTCTTGTACCAATTTCTAGGAAATTGTTTTAATCTGTACAAGGATTTCTTCAACAAGCAAACATGATCTTCTTTTCCTTCAATTTCAAATCCTTCAGGTTGATGCATGTGTATTTGTTCCTTAAGTTCTCCAGGTAAGAAAGTTGTCTTAACATCAAGTTGTTCTAATTCCAAATTATACATGGAAACTAAGGCAAGGAAGACACGAATAGAGCTATGTTTAACTACAGGTGAGAAAGTACCATTAAAATCGACTCATTGTACCTGAATATAGCCCTATGCAACTAATCGTGCTTTATACCTTGCATCTTCAACCCCTGGAAATCCATCTTTTTTCTTGAAGACCCATTTGCAACCAACAATTCTTTTACATGACGACGACTTCACAATAAACCAAGTACCATTCTTGTGGATAGGTTCAATTTCTTCATTCATTGCAACTATCCACTTGGCTGAATCAACATTAGAAACTGCTTCTAAATAATTGGATGGTTCTCTAATTTCTTCAGTTTCCTGTGCAACTGAAAAGGCAAATGCAACATAATCTCCATACCTTTCAGGTTTTTGAATTTGTCTCATTGGTTTGTGTGTGGCTTTAGAATACTCACTTGGTATAACTTCAGAAGTCATAACTTCTTGAGCTTCAACTTCAGGAGTTTCAACTGTATTTTGCTCCAGGGTTGATGAGTTTGGCTTTGAAGGAATGCCAAGTTCAACCTCCACATGCTCATGTATACCCTGCTCCTTATTCATATTACTAGAACTAGAAGACTCTTTTCTTGGGTGTAACATAGAGGATTCATCAAATGTTACATCTTTGCTAATTATGAATTTTGGTTACTTGGGATCAGGATACCAAAGTTTGAATTAGAATAATTAGCAGGAGTACCTGACCACCTTTCCTCCGAAGTTTTAAAGTTCAAAGGTGTAGAAGAAGCACGGTTGACTATGTATCAAGCTGTAGAGATAGCCTCTGCCTAAAAAGCATTTGTCAACCAATCATTTGAAATCATGCAATGATCTCTTTCCAAAAGAGTTCTATTCATCCTTTCTGCAACACCGTTTTGTTGAGGGGTCATCCTCACAGTACGATATCGACCAATTCCTTCATTTTTGTAAAATTCATTGAACTCATCATTACAAAATTCTAAGCCATTATTCGTTCTAAGCCGCTTGACATGTTTTCTTGTTTGCTTCTCAATCAAAACTTTCCATTGTTTGAAAGTTAAAAAAACATCAGTTTTATTTTTCAAGAAATAAACCCAAACCTTCCTTGAATAATCATCAATGAAACTTAGCATGTACCTGGCACCACCTTTTGATGGGGTACGAAAAGGACCCCGAAGATATCAATGAATATAATCCAAAGTACCTTTTGTTTGATGAATTGCTGGAGATTTGAAGCTGACTCTGTTCTGCTTTCCGAACACACAGTGTTCGCAGAACTCCATGTTTTCGGTACTTTGTCCACACAGAAGACCCTTTTTGCTGAGGATAGAAAGACATTTCTCACTCATATGCCCCAATCGCATATGACTCAATTTGGTGATGTCGGAATCAGATTGGGTAAAAACTGCAGTAGCACCTGGAACAGAACAGTGGATCCCAACAAAGTGTACAACGTACCATATCTGCATGCTTTCAAGATCACCAGAGCACCTAGAGATATTTTTATAACTCCACATTCACCTGTGTATTTGCACCCTAGAGATTCTAGAGTGCCCAAAAAGATGAGATTTTTCTTTAAGTCAGGAACATATCTAATATCTGTGAGAGTTCTTACCACAGCATCGTTCATTCTGATTTGAATTGTACCTTTACCAAAAACTTTAAAGGAAGTATTGTTGCCCATCAAGATGACTCCACCTCCAACAGATTCGTATGTGGCAAACAAATCCTTATTGGGACACATATGATAAAAACAACCCGAATCCAAAATCCACTCATCATCAGATTTAAAACTATTACTAGTAGTTAAAAATATTGTTCCATCAGACTCATCAGTAACTACACTTGCTTCAGCGGGGTTAGTATTTTGATGCTCGTGTTTTTTTCCTTATGCTTTTGTTTGTTTTTCAACATATAGCATTCATAAATAATATGACCTTGCTTATGACAATATTTGCACACCACATTTCTTAGTAGATCTACCTTTTACAAATAAACCTTCCCTATGGGTTACACTACTTTCTCCAGTAATATCTCTATCTATCTGTTCTTTTTTATTTTAAGATATATTTGATTTCCCTGTAAGAGATATTATCCTTTCCATAAAGCATAGGATATCTAATATGCTTAAATGATTGGAGTAAGGAAATAAGTCATAAGACGACTTGATCTTCATCATTAACTTCAGCATCAATATTACTCAATTCCATAAGAATAGAATCAAATGCATCAAGATATGAGGGCATAGAAGTAACTTCAACCATACGAAATGTGTAAAGCTTTTGCTTTAGATAAAGTCTGTTTTCCACTGTACTCTTCATGTACAAGGTTTTTAGTTTTTCCCACATGCCTTTGGCTGTGGATTCTGCAGATACTTCACGTAAAACCTCATTTGAGAGATTTAAAATAATACCTAATTTTGCCTTTTTGTCTATGACGGTAAACTCCATGTCTTTCATATTGTATGACTTCTTCTCCTTTCCTTCTAGTGTCATATCTAGGCCATCTTGAATGTTACTGTCATTTTTGGCTATTGAAATTAACCCAATTAGATCCGACTCTAATACCAATTTGTTAGGATCGAGAACTCGGGTAGTGATTTAGCCAAACAATGTTATAATGACAATAACAAAGACAATAGTAAGTTGATAATAACGAAAGTTCAGCAATTAAGGAAGACTCAAATTTAATGTGGTTTGGTCGGTGTGACCTAATCCACAAGCGGAGAGGAGCAATTTCACTATCTCATTCAGAGTTCAAAAGAGAGTATAAAATTAGAGTAAATACTCTAATTAATCCGAAATACCCAAAAAGAATAACCTCACAAGATCACTCCAAAGAAAAGGTTCCCACAAGTTTTTTTTAACACTAACTCTCTTACAAAATTACTCTTAATGGAAAGACAAAGAAAGAAAGAAAGCAATGAAATATTTTCATATGCTTCGAGGTGTATTTCAACTAATGTCTAAGTTCCCTATTTATAGAGAAAGAAATAAGTTTGTTGATGTCATGGATGATGTGTTTGAAAGATACAAATATTCAACATCTCAATGTGAATATATCAAATATGGTGGCTTCCAAATCTTTGACAAATATAGTTGTCAAATCTTTGACAAATATGGCTGCCAAATTTCCACATTTGTGGCTTCTAAATCTATTACAAAAGAAAGATAAAATGACTTTCTTCAATCAAACAAAAGGACACATTACATTAGTTCATAAGTATATATATTCTTGTTTTAGTTATAATTAAAATTTATTCAATTTTACATATGTCAACTATAAAATATGATTTCGATCTTACAAAAAAAGAGAAAAAGAAAAAAACTTGAAATTAAATAAATCCCAAAAAAAAGTACTTGATAGACTTTTAATAAATAGTAAATCTTGAATAAAAAAATATGGGGATGTTCTTCAAATGAACAAGTCACTAATAGAGTTGAGTTGGATGATAATAACAACCAAGAAGAAAATTTAGAAGAAGTTGGTGAAAAATGGCATAATTCCCGATAATTAATATCGCATCCCTAAAAATAAATATGACAATCTAAAAATACTAAATAAATAAATATTAGGCCCCTCTCTAAAATTTGACTTTAAACCCCGATCTTATTGAGTCAACGGCCTTGCATGAAACTATGATGAAATGTTCATCGCAACTTTGGAATTTCTTGCATCGAGACTTTTTTTCGACAATTGAATGGTATGGTCCCTACCCAATTAGAGGTCAGAGTGATAATCCAATCAGAAAAGAGTAGATTAAATATAATTACACACTAGGAGTACTTCCTATCATACGTTTTTGGTACCAAGTCTACCTAATTAAGAAGCTTAATTTGTTTTAAAACTATGTTGTAGGTTAGGAAGGCCTATATGTTGAATTAAGAGGTAACACATAAGGAAAAATCTTTTCGGCCAGAAAATTTGGCCAGAATGGTATTTTACCTATGTTATTTTACTTTTTAAAATATTTTTACCCTTATAAATTTAATACCTTTTAACTAAAAAAAGGAAAAAAGATCAGTTTATTTAAAATAAAAAAGATATTATAGTTTTTTTAAATTTCTGGCCAATTTCTGGCCAAATTTTCTGGTCATTTAGCCTTACCCAATACATAATTATTCCTCTGAATTTAAATTTTATTTCCAAAAAAAATACTCCCTTTGTACGTAATTACTTGTTCACTTTTCCTTTTTTAGTTGTCCCTAATTACTTGTCCATTTTGACAAATCAAGAAAGTACATTTTTTTAACCTATTATACCCTCAATTAATTACTTTGAAAATGGTAGAATTTCTTTAAAATCTTAAGTTTTTAATTCACTTCACTTCACAATTAATAGGGGTAAAATGGTAAACTCACTATATCAATAATTATTTTCTTAATAGGTGTGGGAATTCAAAAGTGGACAAGTAATTAGGGACAAAGGGAGTACTTAAACTTTGTGGGGATTCTACTATCCCATTAATAACTTTGAACCGATAATTAATATATCTTTTTTTGTCACTTCGCATAGTGAGTAGATGTCACTGTAAAGAGAGTGAGAAGTGTTGGGATATATACTATTAACCATATGTTTAGATATAGTATTTACTATAGAATAGTTATTTATTCAGTATTAATAGATCATATATTTGTTTATGTTGTCTGTTTACTTATATAGTAGGTGATTTAATGTATAGAGTTTTAGCTTATACACAGCGGATTAAATCATCGGTTCTTATAAGTATAAAGTTTTTCGTTCAAAATCTAGGATGGAAATTGGACATGCTTTCGGTACGATTGTTGCACATGATTATATATAATTTATCTTGATTATGGGAACGGTATAGTTCAAACTTCTTGTGCTAGTGCATTTTGTATGTATTGAACGGGACCGAGTAAATATAGTTGTTTTAGACTGACTGACAAAAGCATATTCTCTAAACTATTAAATGTACTAATATTCTTAATCATGATATAACTATTATGATTTGTATATATTGATTAACGTTTTGATATATTAAAAGGTGAGATTCTGAGATGAGTCAATATGTCTGGTAGATTGGATGATAATAATATATATTGGTGAAATAATAAGTTAGTTGATGGAATCCATGTAACACCCTGCTACTAGAAACACTTAGAATTAGAAAGAAACCGTTTTTGGAAATAATCAAATTTGGAAAGTTTGACAAAGTTAAGCTAAATATGAGTTTTGGGTCAACTTCAAACCACCAATAACTCCTATCTCAGCATGATTTAGGTGTGATAACAGATACCGTAGGAAATATCATTGAATTATCTTTCCAACGCCATCGAGTTTGATCAATTTTTAGTTCGTATGAGGGAGATATGCCTATTTGAAGTTGGGTTGTCTGGATAAGGAAAGTCAAAATCAAATTTTAGAAGGGTATTATGGTCTTTTAACTATCAAATTAATTAAATTCATTTTTGGTAATTAAGTTGGGGTCTAAATTGATTGGATTCAGTTTACACTTCATAAAAATATAGGGTTTTGAGAGAAGAGAAAGAAGAGGAGAAAAGAGGAGAAGAAGCTTAGAATCGTCGCGTTCTTGAAGATTTGCTTGTGGATTTCGCCAAGGGTTGATCCCTGCGAGGTATGTGAGATCACATAGTGTTGGGTTAGTTCACCCACGTGAAAATCATGATTTTGTTCAGCGAAATTATGTTCTTGAAAGTATAGAAATTGAGTTCTTGATAGATTTGTTTGAAGTTTATATTGGGTTCTTGATTGGTGAAGTTGTTGAGAAGTTCTTGATTTAAATTCATGAAATTAGATGTCGTTTTGAGTATATTCTTGCAAATTTTGGTTATGTAGTCGAATCTAAGTGTTTGGGGAAAGAACCAATTGAATCTACAAGGTTTAGAGTTGAAAAACGAGAAAAAAAATTGGGAATTTTCTGGGTAGGGGTCTGGGGCGCCGCGCCCACTTGGGGTTCTGAAGTTTTGGCTCTGGGCCGGGGCGCCATGCCAGCCAGTGTACCACAACCCAGGTTCTAAAGTTTTACCTCTGGCTCCCCGAGCCACTCAAAGCTCTAGGGACGTCAGGTTATCTAGCCTTTCCCACTTCTTTCCATACGAGTTCCCTTGAATCGTACCTATATTTTCTAGTTTATTTCTACACTCTAAGGTACGTCTAAAAAACATGAAATCATCCATAACATGAGATCATGAACCTTGAATCCATAATTCAATTCAAGGAAAGTTAAGAGTCAAGTCAAAAGGAGTTCATAGAGTTTTCCAAAGTCTTTTACAAATGTCTTAACTTTGTTTTAAGACTTAAGTTTTGAGTTGAGTAAAGTGTAAAGATTAAAGTTAATTTCTTCAAAAGAGTATATTGGTAATATGTATTTCCAAAGAGTAAATGTTTTCACATTTAAGCAAGAAAGGAAACTTTGATTTTCAAAAGAGCCTTTGAGCTAGTTTTTCTAGTAAAGAGTAGATGCTATCACAATTAAGCAAGAGAAGAAACTTGATTTCAAGATAGCCTTTAAGCTAAGTTTTGAGCAATTATATCAAACCACAGAAAGAAGTTATATTTTTAAACATAAGAGCTAGTATTATATTTTGGGATTAGTATTGAGCACCGATATTGGTGGAGTGTTCAGAAAACTCCCAGCCCCCATAAACCATGTAGCAATCATGAGTAGAAAAGGGTCATACTTTTTAGATGATTCCTTAGTGCTTTTTAGCATAGACTAGTAGATCCACTTAGTTGTCAGGTTCTATACCCTCGGCAAGGTATAGGACGGCCCTGGGAGCGTGAGGCAAAATGTTGTATCATCACAATAGCTCTTAAGTGATGGTTGTCGGTTAGAGAAACTCCCATAGAAGTATTTTTGTATTTTTATATACATAGAAGTAAATTGTATTTTCATATGCATCCCGAGTTTATATTGTATCTTTGTATACGTATAGAGTTACTATTGTATTTCTAAATACACAGAGTTGTTATCCATGTTTTAAAAGTTTTTCTTTATATTGCATTCATATTATTGCTTTATATTGAGATGATTTAAGTTGAGTTGAGTTGAGCCCAGGTATGTTCTTTCAGTTTCTTTCAAGCTTATGTCTTGTTTAGTATTCCCCTCGCATGCTTGTACATTCAATGTACTAATGCCAGTTGGCCTGCATCTTTTTATGATGCAGATACAGATAACCAGGATCAACATCCAACACTTCATTGATTCAGTTGAGCATTCAGAGTCTTGTGGTGAGCCTTTTTTCTTTCCGGAGGGTCCCTATTTACATTGCTTTAGTAGTTTTAAGTTGTTAGGATGATCAGGTGTCTTGTCCCAACATCCCTCATAGTTTTAAAGGCTTCATAGACAGTTAGTTAGTTCATTTGTCATTATCTTGTTATTGGCTTATGTTGAATCTTGAGTTGCCCTTTTTGGCCAGTTGAATGTTGATCTTTAAAACATTCTACGTTATTCATTGAGCCAATTTAGTATGATTGTATTTTAATACTTTCTCCTATAATGAGTTAAGTCTTCCATTGAGTAGTAAGCCAGGACATGGGTTCGTTTAGGGCCAACAATGGTTCTCTAGTGCCAGCCACGTCCGGGGTGTAGACTTGGGGAATGACAAACTCAGTATTAGAGCACAGAGTTCAAGAGTCCTAGGGAGTCTATCAAGTCGTGTCTGTAGAGTCCTAGTTATCGTTGTGAAGCATTCCACATCAATAATTAGGAGGCTGCAACATCTTAGAAACTATCTCACTTCTTTCATACTCATTTTGTGCGATAGAGTTTATCTCTAAAAAGCTTCTTCTCACTCGTGCTTACGCGTGTCTTTCAGATCATGCCTCTACGACGAGCTGTCAGAGGTTGACCGACTAGAAGAAATGTTGAACCGCTGGAATAAGGGGTACCTAATGCACCAGAAGTGCAACCCTAAGAAGAGGTAACCAATGTTGAGTTTTGTGAGGCCATCTGTATGTTGAGCCAAGTCGTGACCAACCAAGTTGGGCAACAGAGAGAGAATCGATAGGAAGTGGCTTATACTTCAAGGATCTGTGAGTTCTTAAGGATGAATCTTTCAAGGTTCACAGGTTCAAGTGTCAATAGGACCCAAAAAACTTTATTGAGGAACTTCAAAAGGTTTTTGAGATCATGCATGTTGCTGACGCTAAGAGGATGAAACTAGTTGCATACCAAATGAAGGGTGTCACTAGGATTTGGTTTGATCAATGGAAGACAAACCGAGTTGAGGGTTCACCACTGGTGAGTTGGGCTGTGTTTGAGGAGGTCTTCTTGGGGCATTTCTTTCCCTGAGAACTGAGAGAAGTAAAGGTACGAGAGTTCCTCACTCTTAAGTAGGATTCTTTGAGCATTCTTGAGTACAGTCTGAAATTCACAACACTTTCTCGGTATGCTCCGGAGATGGTTGCTGACATCAAGAGCAATATGAGTTTATTTATTGCTGGGTTGTCTCATCTATCTATCAAGGAAAGCAAGGCAGCTATGCTGATGGGGTATATGGACATAGAAAGGATAATTATCCATGTGCAACAAGTTGAGGAGGACAAGCTAAGGGATAGAGAAAAGTTTAAGAAAAATAGGGCTAAGACATCAGGGAATGAGTTCGGGTAGAAAAGGGGTAATACAAACTGGTCTTCCTTCCCACAGAAACAAAAGGGACCTTCTCCATCATCTGCTAGTGCACCTGCACCAAGAACAAAAGGTGAGTACAATAGTCAGAATTCACAGAAATTCAGAGTTAGACCTGCCCATTCTCAAGGTAGTATGGCACAAGGGGGTAGTAAGCCTCATGCATGTACTAAGTATGGTAGGAGTCACTCAGGGTTGTGTCGTGATGGCTCTACTGGTTGCTTCAAGTATGGACAGAATGGCCATTTTATGAGAGAGTTTCTAAAGAACAGGAAGGGTAACAATAATAGGGGCAATATATCACAGTCTTCTTCAATTGATCCACCAGACAGAGTTGCATCTAGAGGAGCTACATCAGGGGCATGTGGAGGAGAAAACCGTCTTTATGCTATCACTAGTCGCCAAAAGCAAGAGAATTCGCCAGATGTTGTCATTAGTATGATCCAAGTCTTTAACTTTGATGTTTATGCTTTGCTAGATCCAGGAGCAAGTTTATCCATTGTAACTCCTTATGTTGTGATGAATTTTGATGTTCTTCCTGAGAAACATATTGAGCCCTTCAGTGTTTCTACACCTGTTGGTGAGTCTATTCTAGCAAAGAGAGTCTATCGTGATTGTACCATTTACGTCAATCACAAGAGCACCATGGTTGATTTAGTTGAGTTAGACATGGTAGATTTTGATGTCATTCTAGGTATGGACTGGCTTCTTGCCTGTTATGCCTCAGTTGATTGTAGAACTCGAGTTGTTAAGTTCCAGTTTCCTAATAAGTCAGTCATACAGTGGAAGAGTAGTTCAACAGTGCCTAAGGGTCAGTTTATTTGATAACTTAAGGTGAGGAAGTTAGTTTCCAAGGGGTGTATTTATCACTTAGTTCGAGTTAATGACTCTAGTATTGAGATACCTTATATTCAGTCAGTTCCAGTAGTAAAAGAGTTTCCAGAAGTCTTTCCAGATGATCTTCTCGGAGTCCCTCCTGAGAGAGAAATAGACTTCGCTATAGATATTCTTCCTGATACTCGTCCTATATCTATTCCGCCATATAGAATGGCACCAGCAAAGTTGAAAGAGTTAAAAGAGCAGTTGAAATATCTCCTACAGAAAGGTTTTATTCAACCAAGTTTCTTACCTTGGGGCACTCCGATCTTATTTGTGATAAAGAAAGATGGTTCTATTCGAATGTGTATAGATTACCGTAAGTTGAACAAGGTTACTATCAAGAATAAGTATCCTCTTCCGAGAATTGATGAACTCTTCGATCAACTTCTGGGTGCTACTTGTTTTTCAAAATTAGACCTCAGATCAAGCTATGATCAATTGAAAGTAAGGGAATGTGATATTCCAAAGACAGTATTCAGGACCCGTTGTGGTCATTATGAGTTTCTGGTCATGCCGTTCAGTTTAACTAATGCACATGTAGCATTCATGGACCTTATGAATAGATTTTTCAAGCCTTATTTAGATATGTTTGTTATTGTATTCATTGATGACATACTAATCTATTCGAGGAATGAGGAAGATCATGTTTGTCATCTCAGAGTAGTTCTCCAAACTTTGAAGGATAGAGAGTTGTATGCTAAATTCTTTAAGTGTGAGTTTTGGCTTGAGTCTGTGGCATTCTTAGGCCACATTGTCTTCGGTGATGGAATTAGAGTTGATACTCAGAAAATAGAGGCAGTGCAGAATTGGAATAGACCCACATCTCCAACTAATATTAGAAGTTTCTTGGGGTTGGTTGGATATTATAGAAGGTTCGTCGAGGGGTTCTCATCTATTTCATCCCCTTTGACCAAGTTGACTCAGTAAATAGTAAAGTTTCAATGGTCTGAAGCGTGTGAGAAAAGCTTTCAGGAATTGAAAAAATGGTTTACTACTGCCCAGTATTGACCTTACCAAAAGGTACACAAGGTTTTGTTGTATATTGTGATGCGTACCGAGTTGGACTGGGTTGTGTGTTAATGCAGAATGGTAAAGTTATAGCTTATGCCTACAGACAGTTGAAAGTTCACGAGAAGAATTACCCAACCCATAATCTAAAGTTGGCTGCCGTAGTATTTACTTTGAAAATATGGTTTCACTATCTTTATAGTGTTCATGTGGATGTGTTCACCAATCACAAGAGCCTTAGTATGTGTTTAGTCAGAAAGAGCTTAATCTCAGACAACGAAGGTGGTTAGAAATACTCAAGGATTGTGACATGAGTATTGTTTATCACCCAGATAAGGCTAATGTTGTTGCTAATTCCTTGAGTAGATTATCTATGGGTAGTACCGCCCATTTTGAGGAAGATAAGAAAGAGTTAGCAAAAGATGTGCATAGACTTACACGATTAGGAGTTTGACTAATGGATTCCACAGAATGAGGAGTAGTGGTGATGAATGGGGCTGAATCATCATTAGTGTCAGAAGTGAAAGAGAAACAAGACAAATATCTTATTTTGCTTGAATTGAAGGCAAATGTTCATAAGCAAAAAGTAATGGCTTTTGATCAAGGGAGAGATGGTGTATTGAGGTATCAAGGTTGGTTGTGTGTACCAAGAGTGGATGAACTCCAAGAGAGGATCATGGAGGAAGCAAACAGCTCTAGATATTCTATCCATCCAGGTTCCACAAAGATGTATCGTGATTTGAGAAAAGTATATTGGTTGAATAGTATGAAGAAAAGTATTGCTGATTTCGTTGCTAAATGCCTGAATTGTCAACAAGTTAAAGTAGAGAACCAGAGGCCCGGTGGTATGGCTTTGAATATTGAATGTCCGGAATGGAAGTGGGAGATCATCAATATGGATTTCATCACAGGCTTACCAAGGTCTCACAGGCAACATGTATTTGGTTGGGTGTCAGAGCTAGATGTTAGATGTTACACCCTTATCCTTCTAAGAGTAATCTCGTTCGAGGACGAATGTTCCCAAGGGGGAGATATTGTAACAAAAGTAAGCTAAGTATGAGTTTTGGAAATTTAAAATAACCATAACTCCTATCTCAGGATGATTTAGGTGTGCTACAAGATACCATAGAAAATATCTTTGAATTATCTTTCCAATGCCAGCAAGTTTGATCAATTTTGAGTTCGTATGAGGGAGATATGCCCATTTGAAGTTGGGTTGTCTAGATAAGGAAAGTCAAAACCGGATTTTAGAAGGGTATTATGGTCTTTTCACTACCCAATTAATTAAATTCATTTTTGGTAATTAAGTTAGGGTCTAAACTGATTGGATTTAGTTTACTCTTTATAAAAATAAGTTAGGGTTTTGACAGAAGAGAAAGAAGAAGATAAAAGTGGAGAAGAAGCTTTGAATTGTCGTGTTCTTGAAGATTTGCTTGTGGATTTCGCCAACGATTGATCCCTACGAGGTATGTGAGATTACATAGCGTTGGGTTAGTTCACCCACGCGTCAACCATGATTTTATTCACCGAAATTATGTTCTTGAAAGTATAGAAATTAAGTTCTTGATGAATTTGTTTGAAGTTTCTATTGGGTTCTTGATTGGTGAAGTTGTTAAGAAGTTCTTGATTTAAATTCATGAAATTAGATGTCGTTTTGAGTAGATTCTTGCATATTTTGGTTATTTAGTCGAATCTAAGTGTTTGGGGAAAGAACCAATTAAATCTAAAGGGTTTAGATTTGAAAAACAAGCAAGAAAAATTAGGGATTTAATGGGTAGGGGTCTGGGGCACGGCGCCAGCCAAAGCGTCCCACTTGGGGTTCTAAAATTTGGTCTTTGGGAAGCCGCGCCAGCTAGTGCGCCCCAACCCAGGTTCTGAAATTTTACCTCTTGCTCCCCGCGCCACTCAAAGCGTCAGGGACTCGAGGTTATCTACCATTTCCCACTTCTTTATGTATGAGTTCCCTTGAATCGTACCTATGTTTTCTAGTTGATTTATACACTCTAAGGTACGTGTAAACAACATGAAATCATCCGTAACATGAGATCATGAACCTTAAATCCATAATTCAATTCAAGAGAAGTTAAGAGTCAAGTCAAAAGGAGTTCATAGAGTTTTTCGAAAGTCTTTTTACAAATGGTTTCACTTTGTTTTAAGATTTGAGTTTTGAATAGAGTAAAGAGTAAAGATTCAAGTTCATTTCTTCAAAAGAGTATATTGGGACTATGTATTCCCAAATATTAAATTTTTTCACATTTAAGCAAGAAATGAAACTTTGATAACCAAAAGAGTCTAGGACCTAGTTTTTCAGTAAAGAGTAAATATTTTCACAATTAAGCGATAGAAGAAACTTTTATTTCCAAGATAGTCTTTGAGCTATGTTTTGAGAAATTATCTCAAACCACAGAAAGAAGTTATGTTTTTAAACATAAGAGCTAGTATTATATTTTGGAGTAGTATTGAGCACCGATATGAGGAAGAGTTCAGACAACTCCCAGCCTCCATAAACCATGTATCCATCAGGGGTAGAAAAGGGTCATACTTTTTAGATGATTCCTTAGTGTTTTTTAGCATAGACTAGTGGATCCACTTAGTAGTTAGGTTCTATACCCTCGACAAGGTATAGGACGGCCCTGGCAGCGTGAGGCTAACCGTTGTATCGTCACTATAGCTTTTAAGTGATGCTTGTCGGTTATATTAGAGAAACTCCCACACAAGTATTTTTGTATTCTTATAAACACAGAAGTAAATTGTATTTTTATATACATTCAGAGTTTATATTGTATCTTTGCATACGTATAGAGTTACTATTGTATTTCTAAATACACAGATTTGTTATCCATGTTTTAAAAGTTTTTCTTTATATTGCATTCATATTATTGCTTTTTATTGAAATGAGTTGAGTTGAGTTGAGACCAAGTATATATGTTCTTTGAGTTCCTTTCAAGCTTCTGACTTGTTTAGTATTCCCCTCACATGCTTGTATATTTAATGTACTGATGCCAGTCGGCCTGCATCTTTTTATGATGTAGATATTAGTAACCAGGATCAGCATCCAGCATATCGTTGATCCAGTTTAGCATTCAGAGTCTTGTGGTGAGCCTCCTTGCTTTTCGGATGGTCCCTATTTACATTGTTTTAGTAGTTTTCAGTTCTTAGGATGATCGGAGGTTTTTGTCCCGACATCCCTCATAGTTTTGGAGGCTTCATAGACAGTTAGTTAGTTCATTTGTCATTATCTTGTTATTGGCTTATTTTGAATCTTGAGTTTCCCTTGTTTAATGTTGATCTTTAAAACATTCTAAGTTATTCATTGAGACAGTTTAGTATGATTGTATTTTAATACTTTCTTTTATCATGAGTTAATGTAACAACCCTCAAAATGAAATAGGATAATTAGAGCTTCACATGCGTGTTAGTAGTTGATAAACTTGTATAAATGTTTGAAAATAGGCTTATAGGTTAGTTTAGTTGAGTTTGAAGTCAAACGTCAAAGAGACGTTCAAGACGTTCGAAAACTAGTCGTTTGCGTGCTAATGTGTTCTAGTGTGTCTTGCATGTTTTTATGTGTTGTTTGGAGTCTAAAATCAGTGGACCACCCTAAGGGTCCCCGAGGAGGACCCCAACCTTTGGCCAAGCAAGCTGCCAAGACAGCTTGAAGTTGTTCTTGGAGGGAGTGGCTCCGCGTCGCGGACCTGCTCCACCAATGGCCAAAAAGTGCCTCCACATCGCGGAGACACCACGGACTCTACTGTCTCAAAATTTAATTTTCAGAAACTTGTGGGAACACCCCCGCGTCGCGGACTTGTTTCCCGACTAAATCTGCGAAAATGAAACTCAAGTTTGACTTGTTTAAAAAGGTTCAACTAAGTGAGGGGTAGTTTGGGTACTTTGGGGAATTATTATAAATGGTTATTCTACCTATTCTAGGGAATTTTAAGTAGGTTAAAACCCCAAGACCTAGAATTAGACCTCATTATCAATTGAACCTTCCCTCTCAAATAAATTTCTCTCTAGAACTCCATGGAAGACATTGATGAAGCTTCAAACTAGGGGATGGGTTCCTACTGATTTCTCCTTCAAATTCCTAAGGAAATTAATCACAAAGGTATGGGGATTTTATCTTTGATTCTCCTTTCAATCAAAGAGCCAAATCAAAATGATTTTAATGTTTTTCAAAAACCCTAAAAACCCCAATTTCAATTCTAAGCTTGGGTTCTTGCATGAAAGTATTTCAAATGATGATTTATGTTAATATTGATTGTTTTAAGATCAAAAACTACATGAACCCTTGCATATATTGGAATCCTAATTTTTGGGTCTAAAGTGGGTCTATTGATTATGAGTTAATAATGTGATATTAATGTGTAGATTGTTATGGGCTATTGATTTATGTATTGTTCTATATTGAATTATGAGGAATTGATGGTCAATTGTATTATATTGGATGTTGGCCTTGAATTGGGTAATTGTGACCTAAGGTTTATGATGATGACGAAGCTGTGAATAGATTATTGATTCTAGTATTTCATATATATATTGTAGATGTTAGAATTGTGAGGTTTGATCCCTTTGAAAGTGGGGAGGTGTTTACTTTATAAGCATGTTGTGATCATGGCTTTGTAGGCAAAATTGGATGATTGTTGTTTTGAGTAATGTTGATTATGTGAAGGTAATGTGATATGATGTGAATTTGTGTATGGTCTAAGAGTAAGAAAGGTGACCTTTTATAGAGACTTTATGTGTTAGGCTTGGTTGCTGTCTTCTTTGAATGACTTATAATGAAGGTGAGGTTAGAATAAACTATGTTTGCCTACTCTTACACCTAGTGAAGAATGACTGAAAGAATGTGAGAATAAATGAAAAGAATGGAAGTTAATGCTAATGAATGAAAGTTGGGTCTATTGTAAGGATAGTTTCATAAAGTACTCCCTTTAAATGAATGGGGTTCCTAGATGAAAGGTTTTCTCATCTTTGAATCCAAGAGCTTCCTAAATTAATGAATATTGGGTTAGGATGAGTACTTCTTCGTGAGTTGAGATGATTTTATCCCTAAATGAATGAATGAAATGATTGTCCAAACTCCGTGGGGGAGTAATGTCTAGCACCAAGAGGATATGAAGATGGGTGGATACTCATTCGTTAATTGAGATGTGAGTATTTAGTAGCAACCCTTAAGATGGGTGCCCCTTCGTTAGTTGAGATGTGGGTACTTAGAAGCAATCCTTCTATCCCTTAACTATGTGCCCACATAGGACTAGCTAGTGGTCTCTACCACGTAAAGGCTAAAAGAATG
>JAJOOS010015172.1:0-17093 GCA_029582725.1 Solanum chiquidenum
TGATGTATTTCTAGTATTTTGTTTAAGTCTTGTATGGGCTTAGTCCCATTGTTGTATTCAAGTATTAGATGGTTTTGAGACATCATGTATAAAGTCTAGAAAATCTTCCGCTTGTTATTTAATGAAAGAATCTTCGTGTGTGAAGAAAGTTTTTAATTACTTATGGTTTTCTTTAGTATCTATGCGATGAATGAATGCTAAGGCTTGTATGAGACCTCCGAGAGATCGAATACGCATGTAACGGCTAGGGGGTGCTCTCGGGTCGTTACATGAAGAACCGATAGATGAAAACCTAAACATACCTTTAATTAAATCCCTACACAAGCCTTTAACAATGGAAGTTGTTCTTGGCCCAAGCTTCAAGATCTATATCCTTCTTCGAGTCATGGGTTCTATAGAGAGAGAAATATTATTTGTTGGGGATGAAGTTTGGTTTTCTTGGGATTCTAGGGAGAATGACTTAATTGATGAAAATTTAGGTCTAAAGAGCTTATATACTCACTAGGAAGCGAATAATATAATGTGGGCTCAACTTTGGAAAAGAACTAAGGACCCTTAAAGTTTCAACCTAAAACTTACTACCCTTCACGACTTACCTCGCCCTTTGCACCTCCTCGCTCACCAAGGGCACTAGGCGACATGCCTAATGGTCCCTTGGCTTGCCTGAATTTCCAGTAACTCACCCCAAGAAGCCAGCAAACTTGGATATGGGGGAGTCTTTTGGGAGATGCGCCAAACGGGTTAGCGAGCCCCGACCTAGCTCGCCCAATGAACCAGTAGCTAGGCCATGGGGAGGCTGCCCACTAGGTGATCTTGACTCCTTTGGATAATCGCCAAGTCACTTGGGCGATGACACTGCCCATTTCCAAGTGGCTCAAGGCGACCTCAAGGTTTTTCCTTCATCTAGTTCAATGCATGATATGCCCCACTCCTTTTCCATTGACTTTTAACCCCTAAACCTCTCATTCTAAGTACGAAAAAGTCTTCTCTACGACCTTAACTTTCATACCAAACATTAGAACCCTAGCTTAAGGCCCTAGTTTAGTATAATAGTTTCCGGGGCATTACATGCAGTCCGCATTAATACTACAAGACCCATAATTGAGGTATGTTAAGGCTAAGTGTTACTGCCTTTGAGCATGAATTTTAGAATCCTAAATAGTGAAAGGTTGTTCTACTATTCTTTTGTTAATCGTAATAATGTTTACAAATTTTTTAGAATTCTTCAAATAGGCTTAAACTAATGTTATCTAGGAATTGAAAGAGTAGTAATCGACCCAAATAACCCTAAGAATTAGTTGTTGGACCAACTCCATGGATCCCATCTACGGACTGTTTTAGCTCTTTGAGAATAATTTTCCTAAAAGTTCAAATATCTGATGAACAACCAAGAATCCACCTATGTGACCCGTAATCCATTTGAAAATTTGTACATCCCCCTCAAAGACTCCACTCTCTAAAAATGACCAACTTTCTAAAGAGGCATCCATGGGACCCAACTACGACTCATATAATGAACCACGAACTATTTTGGCCCATCATGAATCCCCTTTAATGAAACTCTAAAATTGTTGAGGGTACCATGGATGACTTCCACGAGTCACAGAACCAACTACGATCCATTCATGGACCTCGTGAAACACTATTTTAACAACTTTTTTTGTAACTTTTTGACTTCCAACTGCCTTTTACGCTTCTGAGCTGTTACAGGGTTCTTTGGGAGCTATTAGGCTATTGAAAGATAAAATGGTCCATTTGGTATATTATTCAAGTAAGGTTCTCTATGTGGCTCAAATGAATTACAAGGTCACAGAACATGAGTTGGTAGCTGTGTTTTTTACATTTGAATATTTTTAATCATATTTACTAGGAACCAAGGTCATTGTGAACACTGACCATGGTGCACCTTGATATTTGATGACAAAGAATGACGACAAACCAAGGTTTATTAGATGGGTGTTAACTCTTACAAGAACTTTATTTTGAGGTGAAAGATTGAAGGGGATGCGAAAATTAAATTGTTGTGAGCTTTCAAGGTTAAAAGAGGAAGGGATACCAAAAGGGTGTGTGGAGATAAATGATGAATTCCTCGATGAGTATTTTTTGGAAATTCCACTGGTTTGATGCCTTGGTTCGCTAATTTTGAAAACTATCTAGCAAGCGAGGTCGTACACTAGAAGTCTCAATTGTCACCAAAGAAAGAAGTTCTTCTACGAAGCTAGGAAATTCTACTAGGATGAACCATATTTACTTCAAATATGTGTTGATAGTGTGATAAGACGATGAGTCTCTCAAATAAAGATGATGTATATTCTAGATTCATGCCACTCCACCCTTATAATGGGTTACTATGCATGAATGCAAACAACTACTAAGGAGCCACAAAGTGGATTTTATTGGCTCACCATATACCAAAATTCTCATGATGTGGTGAAAACATATAACCAATGTCAAAGGCAAGGGAAATATAGAGGCGTAATGCACTACCCATGCAAGGATGGAAGACCTAAATGAAATTTATTAGTTCATATTTAAGGCTTATGAGAGTGCAAAGATATATAAGATACACATAAGGAACTTCACTGATCAAAATATTTAAAAGGGAATTTTCTCCTGGTGATTAGGTCTTACTCTTTAACTCAAGACTGAGGTTGTTCCCTGAAAAATTTCAAATCAAAATAGTCGGGACCATTCAAGGTGTTTAAGGTTTATGAAAATGGAGCTATCCATCTTGGTAGAAATAATCGACATATCTTCAAGGTTAATGGGTAATGAGTTAAACATTACTTGGGGATTCTTAAGAAGGTTCCCTTAATTGAAATACTTTATCTAGAACAACCTTGAAAGTAGTAAACTAGCCTTGTGTCATGATGTTAAATCAAGCGATTCTTTGGAGGCAACTCAAATATTCGGAAGTAAACTCCTTTCCTTCCCTCTCATGAAAAAAGTATGTCTTAAAAACTATGATGAAGTAGAGTGGGTATCCATATATGTGTGACGAGGGGCAATTACTGATCTCATCTTTTGTAGTTCCCACCTACTGCACTCTAGTAACAAACCATTGGCAAGAACTCTCAGTGACCAGCATTTAATTGATGAACTGCCAGATCAATATTCTCATTCGCTAGTCTGTCATAGGTACTTTTCAGATTCACTGAGATACAACAATCAATTAAAGAGTTAATCACTATCACGCCTACAAAATGATGAATTGCAACTATATACCGCCCATCTTAAAACAAGATGCACCCTATTCACTTAAGGTTTTTCATCTTATTTCACTCCCATTGGTGTTGCATCTGTTAGAAGTTTATCAAGTATTGCATGGAGCCTCCATAACATCAATCATACCCAATTCCCAGAAGTTTAACGCCTTTATTTCTCCATCCTATAAGCTCACTCGATGACCGTCGATTTGCATTAACATTTCTCCAGTCAAGTTGGTCTTTACAAATCAAGTACTTTAAATCATGTTATAATCTCTATGAGGGAATTGATTTTTTTTCAGTTTGGGGGAAGAAAGTAGTTAGTCGAATAAAATATGTTAGTCAAATTATCTCTAAGGGTTTTCTTTATGTCACAGTTCTTTCCCTAGGAGCAACATTCTTGTTTTTCTTTCTATTTTCCTTGAGTCTTTTTGTGTCATTTAAGGTTTTTGTGTTCCTATGATAGATTGATAGGTGGATATCTGAAGGGAAAATTTCAAGTTTTAGTTTTAAATTGAGTTCGTGTCACACCTCTTGCAAAAGCGAGCACAAAAAATTTTAATTGTCAAAGGATGAAAGATTAAAATGATTTCAAAATTGGAAAAAGTGAATTAAGAGCAACCTCTTGTCACAATACTTACATTCTTGTTTTGGCTTTGTTGTTTACAAGCTAGGTTTCTTCCCATTGTAGTTTGTCAAAAGTCATAATAATTAATTGATTTTGAGACTAACTTTAGACTGTTTTGAATTGTAATGCGTTGTGTGAAAGGATTTTGATTATTATTGTTTATGCTTGTTGTGTAGAACATGGCCCAAAATATATTTCAAGGCACAATTCTAGATTAGACTTGGCTTGAAAGATGAACCTCGACCTTTTTTGATTAGTCACTATATTCTAAATTTTCACTCCATTTATGTAATTGTAGTCAACCCCATTGACCCTAAACTGAACTATTTTTTTGACACCATGTTAAATAGTTTTACCCTTTGTAACCCTCTATTTTGACACCCTCGTGTCTCTGTAGTTTCTAACAATTTATGACATAGGCTAAAAGCCTTAGTTTGGGTGATAATAAAAGAAAAGTGAATTATTTGATGTGTAGGCAAAAACTTAAGTTTGGGAGTTTGTGCACCAATAAAATAAAGAGGTTTGAGCTAAAAGCATAGAGAACTATTAACATTAAGATGAAAAGTGGTGAAATGATTTCATGAATGAAAGAAAAGAAAAAAAATGTGCATGATACCTCTGTGTATGCTTTTGCCTCAAGTGGAAAGAAGACTGGAAGTTGAAATAAGTGAACATCATGATAAGGGAAAAATAAGGTGGAATGTGAAACAAGAAATGTGAGTTGTGTGCTCAATTGTTAAGTGAAAGAAAAAGGTACGCATCTTAGTGATGAGTCCACAAATTGGACTCATTTAGGGCTATATTTTAATAGAAATTGTGTCCTCAAATACTTGTTTTATCACAATATCTGATGAAAACCCTTACGTTTCAGGTATTTGAAGTTTGATGGAAAGCATGGATGCTACTTCGCAAAAAGGAACAAAAAGGCTGAAAAGAACAAGAAACTGAAGGCCTGAAGATCGCCGAGTTCACTTGACGAATCGCCGAAGGATCCCACTTTGCCTTTTGTTCCAGTGTGCTGAGCCCTGAAAGAAAGGATCAAGTTAGTGGAAAAAGGGAGCAGTTGACGCATAGCCGAAGAGTTCCGTGAAGCAGTACTATGTGGCCAATTGACCCAGAGCACGACGATGCCGAAGGATGGTGCAAGACGGCGATGTACTACACCAAAGGGTGAATCGCCGAGTTGATCGGCGATTCCGACTGATGTCGCCGAATGATCCGCCGCAACACAAATTTAAAAAAAATATAAATACTGGTTGAGATTTATATCTTAGAAAAGAGAATTGGTAGTATTATTAGACAATTTCATATTCTTAATATAATTTTTAGTACTTTTTATTTTACTCTCATGTTTGGAGAGAGTTTTGGAAACTTGAAAAAAAAAGGGTTTCATTTCTTCTAATTTTGAAGTGGGTCTCTTGGGTTCTTCTATCTTTGCTCAAATCAATATTTATTTCTTTATACCCATTTGATTTCAACATCATTGAAGGTATAAATTTCTATCTCTTGATGTGTGGCTAAAAACCCCCATTCATGGGGTGTGATTTAGCAAATATGTGTTGATATTATTGTTGGGTCGTGCTTGTTGATAGATTACATGTAGTTTAATGGTGATTTCACCTAATGGTTGTGATTTAATTTAAGGGTTTGTAGTTGCAAATACAAAGCCACCCATGTGTTTTCAGCTTGCCCGAGAGGGAGGTCACGAAACCAAGACCACTAAACTGATGCCCTAAGGAGTGGGTCGACATGAGGTTCAGCCTGAGAGGGTAAGCCCTACTCCCATATCCTAACACTCAGCTCGAGATAGTGAGTGGGGTAAGGTGTAGGCTGGTCTTCATGCGGCAAATGGGTGTCCGAGAGGAACACATTTGAAACGGGGTAAGCTGTCCTAGAGGGAACTTATTTCCATCTAAAGCTTAGCCTAGTCACTATTATCTTGCAAATTTCCTATTGAAAGCATGTACCAAACTATTTATCTCAACTTGTATTGCAGTCATACCCCAAGAACTCTTCCCAATAGTTGATTTTCTTGTTATTTTTGTGTTTTTGCTATACTTGTGACAAAATCCCCAAACTGGTATTCAACACTTTTGTGTCCCCCTCTTTGATTTACAATGTTTTTCATCGTTAATGTCTTTAGATACTACTAGATAGAACTTAATTTTATATTTCTATTAATTCTTGAAACCACTCCCTTGGGACACGACCCCAACCTTTAGTTGGGTTACTATACTATTGCACCATTCGTAGACATCCGTACTGGAAGTTGTGTGGTTGATTACGCAATTGAACCATCAAAATGGTGCCGCTGCCCGGGAGTGGTGTTCCTTGAGAATTTTTAGATTAGTGGAATTTTTGTTCTTCTTAGTTGTAGTTTACTAACCTTATTTTTAGTTTTGCTTTCTTTAAATTTGTTGGTGTAGGCAGGTTCCATGAGCATGGCTGAGGGAAATGGTGGAAACTCGGCTGAGAAGAAGAAAGAAGTCGAGAGAGACTTCACATTACTCGCATTGGTAACTCAGTTACACGAGTTAGCCACTAAAATAACAGAGGTGAAAAACTAGTGCACGAGACAAGGGATGTACATACATTCTCACAGGAGGAAGCAGTCCAGATGGAGGGAGAACCACCGTGTTGAAGACACACTCCAAAATATTCTCCTAAAGATCACTGAACAAGATTAAATGTTGGAAGAAATGAAGGAGAGTATTGAAGTGTTGAATCAAATGGTTGGTTCTCATTCTAGATCGATCCAGCTGATCAGGACACTCCTAAACTATGTGCTTCCTTCTCTTCACTCAAACGAACTATTGGGGTTACCTAGTAACACTAGGACCAACCCAACCAATGGGGAATGAGTAAGGACTTGCGTCGAGCCACGACATTAAATAAGGCCCTTCTTGGGAGGCAACACAAGGTTTTAAATGCTTAAATTTGCTTTTACAAATAATGGTTTGTTAGTGGCGCAGGTTTGATCGAGGAAAGTGGTGAAAAATACAGATTGGCGAGAAACTGGTCAGTCGGCGGACCGCTAAACAGGTCGGCGCATCACCGACCAGGTTGGCGATTTCGACTTAGAACACCTTCTTGACCCCAAGAAGCTAACAAGTCTGTAACAATCGGCGGGACAGGAGACAAGTTGGCGATACACCGAGTGGATCGGCGATGTCTACTAACGTCGCTGAACTAAAGGGAACTGAATGGTTTATAATGGCCAAAGGTCAAAAAAATTGAAATCTCTCACTTTCCCTCACTCACAAATCTCCTAAACTCGCACTAAGGTAGCATTCTCTTTAATTTAGCATTACTCTAGCATTTTAGTTTGGGGCTTGTGCTTGGAATTGGAGAATACTTTGCCGCCTAGCTTTTCAAATTGAATTTAATTGACATTGAAGGTTGGTTTCCTTTTCCCTTATTTACAACTGAAAGTGTTGTACTCATTTGCAATAATTGTCTCTTAGAGATGTGTGTTGCGCCTCTCTTATAGAATTAGAATGATTGCATGCTTATTTTAATTTAGAAAGCTTGCCTGTGTTGACTGATTGTCGAATCCTCAGAATCTATGTACATTTTAATGAGTTGGGTCGTGATCGCATGTTGTTTTGATTGTCTGGGTGAAGTCTGAGTAGCCCATGTTTGCGCTAAATGTCGAGAATTTTCTCAATGATAGACAGGGTCACACCGCTCTTAAGATCAAATATCGTCAAATTATCAAATGCGACAAGTTCGGAAGAAATTTGAGTATTCTAGAAGTGGTGGGTCGTATGGGTCTTGTTCGAATTTTGTTAGTGCATGCTTTAATTTTTATTTCGGGGTTTGCGGGATTGAATTCTAGAAGATGGATCAAAAATGGGCACGTTTGACTAATTCGGCGAGCTGGGTCGAGCTCGCCGAATCGTTCGGTGGTTCATCCAATGTCTCCATCTCGTCCTTAGTATTAGGTCTAGTTTGTTTAGACTGTAACTTTCGCTGAGAAGCCATGGTTCGCCGAAATTACTTGGCGACTCATCTTTCATATGCTACCCCTGAGATCCTTATGCACTGTAACTTTCGGCGGATAAACCTTTGCTCACCGAATGAGGTTCGGCGACTTGCCGATCCACTTGGCGAACCCTTCTGCAGCGAATTGCATGTGATTTTATTTTTCTTCCTTAACTCCTCCCAAGTCTTTTACAGATATGGTATGCACCAATTTAACTAAGCAACCACAGAAAAAGGCTAAGGATATTACAATAAATGATGGGGGACCTCCAACAAGGAGATAAAGGTAAACGAAAGAAAAGCATAGCTAGGAAGGGTATGAATGTTGAACCTATTTTTTCTGAGCCGAAGGATGAGCAACCGTTGATGAATCAAAGAGATGAACTAAGGGCTAGAGCTCAGACCACATCAACTGGAATCCTTTCAACTGCCACTCCCCCGACTACTGAATCAATGCCAACTCCAGCACCACCTCCAGTGGCCCCTGCACTCCCAGTAGCTCCACCTCTACCCAGATTGCTGAATAGATTGAAAGGCGATGGCGTACGAACTATTCTAGAAGAAAAGTTATTATCCATAGAGGGTTTGGAAGGCAAACACACTGAAGTGCTTGACACACTCAGATATCATGAGTTAGAACAGTTCA
The DNA here is from genome assembly GCA_029582725.1 of Solanum chiquidenum. NCBI lineage: Eukaryota > Viridiplantae > Streptophyta > Magnoliopsida > Solanales > Solanaceae > Solanum > Solanum chiquidenum. Next base: position 8,465 of record JAJOOS010015172.1, read on the forward strand.
CTAAGCCACGAGGCCCTTAGATTCCTTCCTAGGTCCGGGAATTCTACTTAGCCTATGGAGAGTTGATCCCAAAGAATAAGAAGAAGGCTAGTGAGTTCCGACCGGTGAAGTCGGTTATGGTTAGAGGCAGGGAGGTGGAGTGTCACAACGAGCATATTAATGCGGTATTGGGTCAACCACTTCACTTGGTACTGCCCTACCAGGGTTTTCCTATTGTTGCATCCCTCGATGACTTAAAGGGTTGGTTAGCTCCGATGATCTCTAACACCACCCCGAGGTGGATGGAAGCAGGAGCTCTGATTGAGAAAACGGATTTGAACATTGCCTCCCGATATTGTTTGGTTTCATCAGCAGCACTATCATTCCATCCCAGAATGAGTCCATTTTGCGTCATTCTTAGGTGTCTTTCCTTGGTTCTATCATGGCTAGGAGGTGGATCGACTTGGGACTGCTAGTTTCACATAAGATGACTATGAGAGCCATTCAGACACATACGTCTCTGCCTTTTCCTGTTCTGATCACTGAGTCATGTCGGCGTGCCGGAGTACCTCGAGATCCTGCTAGTGATATAGAGGTCACTTCGTCTTCCTAAATCGATATTTGGTGTATAGAGGCAGAGTTCACACGAGAAGAGGCTGATGGGAGGAGAGCAGCTCCAGCAGGCATCTCTCTAGAGGTCGATGTTTATTCATTACCAGCAGAAGGACCTTCGTCTACTCCAACCTCAGAGTCTTCAGGTATACCCGCCCCTTCTTCTCAGACCCCAGGTGCATCCTCTTCCTCTCAGCCCACCAAGGTCACTCATGCCATGATCCTAAATATGGGGAGGCAAGCATATTCAGTGGATGTGAGGGCGATGCGATTGGATAGATCCATCCCAGGGATGATTGACAGTGTCATATCAGCTGTGTTGACCCCTTTTAGGACCACGATTGATGATCTGACTATCAGAGTCACAGCTTGTGAGAACATACAGGGGGAGACACCCGAGGTTTTAGCATTAAAAGCCGAAATAGAAGAATTTAAGAAGGATGTAGCATATTTGAAAGGTAGTGACTTCACTATATTGATGTAGAGAGCAGATGATGAGGATGCTCCTGAGACCTCGGGGATTCCTCCGGCTACTATCGGAGATGTACAGAGGGATGATGCAGTGAATGCAGAGTCGGGTGTACAGACTAAGAAACAGTTGATATCTGTGAATGCTGAGGAGACACATGAGAGCAGAGAGGAGGGCATATTCAGAGACTTGCCAGATCTTATAGGAGCGGTTGTGCAGCCGATCATCCAGACATCGTCGATTGAGACGTCCACAACAGCTCCCAGTGGTTTTGGTATTTCTATCCCATCTGAGGCTACTTTGGGCACTGATGCCCAGGCACAGACTGCTACACCAGTTACTAAGACTCCGACAGGGTGAGAGACTGCATAGATAGGACCCCTCTTTACCTCCCTCTCTGTCTTATTATACTTTTACTTTTGAACACTTTTATTTGCATTTGAGGACAAATACTTTTTATTTGTGGTGGGGAAAGGCCCACACCTTTTATGTTGACAAATTCATGTTTTCTATATATTTGGGATGTTCTATTTAAAAATTGTTTTTACACTGCTTTTTGTGGATATTTGAGCTCATGGCTCACTTTTGTTTTAAATTACAAAGTCGATTTTGATCCTTCCAATATTTTTTGAATTTTTCACACATTTTTAGCACATCTCATGTGCTAAAAGTGGCTGTTCTTTTGCAATATTTAAGTCTCAGTTCCGATCAATACGGATGACTTAAATAGTGCTCTCAATTGAACAAACATGAATGTGCGGCTACGATGAGACCAAATGAAGTTGCATAGACAATATGTGAAATCTTTGGATCTTGTTGTGATTAGCCCATTTATCGAATTGATTCTCTTGTAATGACTATTGCATACTAGAGAAAGTGTGTAGTCTTGTTTGACTTAAGTGTCGATGCCTTGTGTGATTAGCTTACTTTGAACCATGCATGAATAAACCCAAAATTTGCCCTGTTAGTCTGATTGATTTAGAATGGTGTCCTCTTGATATTTTCTTAGACAACTTTAAAGAGTGTGAGCCAAATTTGACATATACCTCTTTTGTGGCCTACCCGTGAGCGTGTGAAACTCTTTTGAACACCCCTTGAGCCCTACCTTTCTTTGGAAGAACCTTGATGAACCCTAGACCTTTATTGACCCACTAATTATAATCTTCTTGATTTGTGGTTTAGTGAATGGCTAACTTAGGCCAAAAGCCTAAGTTGGGGGTGTGGTGAAAAGGAAAAGGAGAAGTCAATAAGTGCAAGAAAAGTCTCCCTTAACCCATGGTATTGCAAAATAAAATGGAAACACTGCCAAATTTTTTTAAAAAAATTGTGGAATAAAAAGTGCAAAAAGGAATTGGGTCTCCAAGCAATACATGAAGAGTGAATAAAAAGATAACTTAGAAGCACTAGAAGAAAAAGTGATAAGGGAAAGGAAAAGGATGTGTTGAGAACACCACACCTCACGAGGGTGAATATATCACTGAGCCTAAATGACCATACCTTCGCACTCAGCTACATTACAAGCCTTGAAAAGACCTTTTTGATCTTCAGTAAGCCAAACCGAAAGTTGACTGGAAAATAAAGGCAAACTATGGGTGAAAAAATGCATTGTGTTCCTCTTTTTGAGTGTGAGCGTTGCATCTGATTCCTGATCTTGAATTTATTAACCTCTATGTGTGAATATGGAATCATTCTTTATGTGAGGGCATTTAGACAATTTTTGTTGAACTTGAACTTGCACAAGTAGCATGTATTGCAAGCATGATAATCTTTGGTAATGGTGTGTTACAACTTGAATCTTTGAGTACAAAATTGATCTTCGCATAAGTAGTTTGAAGTTTTGTTGTGTACATTCATAATTGAGTCTTGTGTAGCACTGTTTGACACACAGTTTTGAACAGCTGAACTTGAGTTTGCTTGAGGACAAGCAAAAGTTTAAGTTGGGGGTGTTGATGAGTCCACAAATTGGACTCATTTAAGGCTATATTTTAATAGAAATTGTGTCTTCAAATTATTTTTTTATCTTAATATCTGATGAAAACCCTTAAGTTTCAGGTATTTCAAGTTTGACGAAAATCATGGACGCTATTTTGCAAAAAGTAACAAAAAGGCTGAAAAGAACAACAAAAGGAAGGCCTGAGGATCGCCAAGTCCACTTGGTGAATCGCCGAACGATCCCACTTTGCCTTTTGTTCCAGTGTGCTGAGCCCTGAAGGAAAGGATCAAGTCGGCGGAAAAAAGGACCAGTCGGAGCATCGCCGAAGAGTTCCACGAAATAGTACTATGTCACCAAATGACACAGAGCATGACGATGATGAAGGATGGTGCAAGACGGCAATGTACTACACCAAAAGGTGGATCGCCGAGTTGATCGGCGATTCCAACTATTGTCACCGAATGATCTGCTAAAGCACAGATTGTTGAAAACTATAAATACTCGTTGAGAGTTATATCTTAGAAAGGAGAATTGGTAGTATTATTAGACAATATCATATTATTAATATAATTTTTAGTACTTTTTATTTTACTCTCAAGTTTGGAGAGGGTTTTGGAAACGTGAAGAAAAAAAGAGTTTCATCTCTTCCAATTTGGAAGTAGGTCTCTTGGATTCTTCTTTATTTGCTCAAATCAAGACTTATTTCTCTATACCAATTTGATTTCCACATCATTGAAGGTATAGATTTCTATCTCTTGATGTGTGGCTAAAAACACCAATTCTTGGGGTGTGATTTAGCAAATATGTGTTGATATTATTGTTGGGTCGTGCTTGCTGATAAGTTAGATGTAGTTTAATGGTGATTTCACCTAGTGGTTGTGGTTTAATTTAATGAGTTTCTAGTTGTAAATATAAAATCACCCATGTGTTTTTGACCTGCCCGAGAAGGAGGTCGCGAAACCAAGACCACTAGACTGATGGCCTGTGGAGTGGGTCGACATGTGGTTCAGCCCGAGAGGGTGAGCCCTAGTACCATATCCTAACACTTAGCTCGAGAGAGTGAGTGGGGTAAGGCGTAGGCTGGTCTTTATGCAGCAAATGGGTGTCCGAGAGGAACACATTTGAAACGGGGTAAGTTTCCCAAGAGGGAACTTATTTCCATCTAAAGCTTAGCTTAGTCACTATTATCTTGCAAATTTCCTATCGAAAGCATGTACCCAACTATTTATCTCAACTTGTATTGCGGTCACACCCCAAGAACTCTTCCCCATACTTGATTTTCTTGTTATTTTTTGTTTTTGCTATACTTGTAACAAAACCCCCAAATTGTTATTTGACACTTTCGTGTCCCCCTCTTTGATTTATAATGTTTTTCATCGTTAATGTCTTTAGCTACGACTAGTTTGAACTTAATTTTATTTTTCTATTAATTCTCGAAACCACTCCCTTGGGACACAACCCCAACCCTTGGTTGGGTTACTATACTATTGCACGATTTGTGGACACTCGTACTGGAAGTTGTGTCGTTGATTACGCAATTGAAACATCACTTAGTCACTTGTCAAAATTATACCACACATTTTGGCCAAGCCTAAGTCAAACCCACAAGTCCTTCAGGACTTTAAGTCTTGTCAATCTACATTAGTGATGATCTACATGTCGGGAAAGTCTATGATAAAATGTGTGCATACTTGAATTTAATTTGAGGGTGAGTGTTTTTAAATTGGCAGTTTTAACTGTGTGTAGGATTCTCTCTTTTGTGACTGACATTGTATTCTTAATGTGAATTGTTAGGTCTTGATTTCAATTGATTTGCATGAATGTGATAAATTCTTCTGAATCCTTAAGCAAATCTAGAAGGTTGATGCAACACACTTGAGATGCCTTGAAATTATGCTTTAATGAATGACTGTCACATAATTGTGCGTTAAAAAGTACATCAATTTTATTTTATTTTTAAAAAAAGAAAATCCTTTACCTAGTGAATGGTGGTGGAACTAGTGGTGATCAAGTTGTGCTTGTATATAGTCTATTGGTTTTACTATTTTGAGTCAAGTGTGTAATTATATAAAAAAAATCATATCTTTGGGGTAGTTAAGATTGAGTCCTATGCTTAGTAAGTGTTTTGCTTGAGGACAAGCAATAGTTCAAATTTAGGGGTTTGATGATTTAGTATTTACCAATTCATTGGACTAAAAGTCATGAAGTATAGCTATATTTTAATGTTAATTGAGGAGATTTAAGCCCTAATTCTCTTTCATACAGGCATTATTTGGGTAGGATCAAAATTGGTAGATTTGAAACATAAAATCACTAAAACATACTCGTGAAGGAGATGACGTCCCGCAGGAACAAATAGGCATCCCACTGTATAAATGTCGGCTCTAGCGTAAGTTCAAAGATGGAAGTTGAATGGAAAACCCAACTACAGAAATTTGTGGTTCCTTGAAAGGTTCCAAGGATAAAATAGGGATTTGTGTTATTAAGTACCTTGATATTCTTCCCAGTTAGGGATAATGAAGAAATTTTTAGCTTGTAGACGAAGAAACCTCATATTTGTCACTCTAAGCTTGGATTTCAGATTTTGTTAATCACATTAGCCTAAAATGGAGATCACCTACATGGGTATTGTGTATATTTCTATTTTATGCGCAGCTAAATCCTTAGTTAGGGGTATGTGTGCTTGATGGGTGTTGATGACGCTCTAATGTCTTCTGCAAAATGAATTAAAAGGGACATCAATTGTTGTCAACAAACTACCCAACTAAGAGTCGAGGTCGAATAACATAGGAAATGGTGTGTGGTCAAGAATTTAATTAGAGAATTAACTAGAAATTAAATTCAATGAAGTTGAAATAGCAAATGGGTGGAGAAACCCACCAAATTTAACAAAATTAATTTAGACACCCAATTGACAATGTTAAAATAATTGATAATTCAAGGAACTAATAAACTCTAGGGGTGTGGAGATGGAATGTTGTTAAGACCTGCAACTTAGGTGCTGCAGTACCAATCCATGAGAGAACAGGATGGCCTGTCAACCCATCCACGGTCTGTGGATGGGGATCCGTAGGTTGTGACAGATTTTCGAGTTTTAGTTTTAGTTAGAGGGTTTGGGAATTAAGTTAGTAGTTAAGTAGGGGTTAAGGTAGGTCGGCTAGTTAGTTAATTTACCCCCTATAAATACCTAATAGACCCCTAAACTAATAACTGTAACTTATTCATCTACGACCCCAAATTAATCTCAAGAAATTCTCTCTCTAGAAGCTAAGAAGAAGAATAAGAAGAAGAAGAGAAGAGAAGAGGGCAGCGTTTCTCCATTGATTCAAGCTTTGTTTACGGATTTGATTAAAGGTATGTTAAGATTAATCATCTATGGATTCTTCCATCCATAGAGCCCCCATAGTTTCCCCTAATTGTGAACTCAAAAACCCAATTCTAGCTAGGGTTTGGATGTGATTCCAATCTAGTGGATAACATCCAATTATTATTGAATTAGCTTTGTTTAATGATATTATGATGATTTCATGTGACTTCTATGGTAAACCCTAATCTAAATTGATGAATGTGATGTTTGTGGGTTTATGCCATTAGAGGTGAAATTGAAGGTTCATGAGTAATCTTCTGAAATCAATGTTATGAGTAGTAATTGATCAAGATTAGGAATACCTAGACATGAATTGAACTAGACTGATCTATACTACATGATTGATCTTGACTTGTAAATATGAAATTGAACCTTTAAGGAAATTTATGATTAAGATCACCTAGTATCAAAAAATGTAATTGAATGTCTGGTAATCTAGGTTCATAATATGGTTCCATGATGTAGAGTCATTGAGAATGAGGAGACGTAGTTATGAATGATGATCATTAGGGCTTAAGACAGAAGCAAGTATGATTAACTTTAGATCTTAAGGCTTTGAGAGTAAAATTTTCATATGAATCCAAGGCTAATGAGTAAGATTTGTGTTGAGAGACCCTTACCTACCTAGTTCACCTTATGGATAATAGGTGGTAGGAAGTTATAGAATCACTTAGGTAATAAAGAGATCCTTGTATAATGTACAATTCTAGACACGATACTAAGTAGGAATATGAACTTAACATGAAATACTTCTCACATAGTAATGGTTCTAGGGTTGAAGGACTTCTCCTAACTAATTGAACCTAAGTCTAGAGGGCCTTTATACCTAGGTCATGGATGGTGATCTAAAAGACGTATTAGCATGTATTGGTTGTCAAGAACATCTTTCCATAAACTTAAGTCAAAGAAGATACTTAATGATTATGTTGTGCGATTTATGCCTAGCATCGAGTGGATATTGAATGAGATAGAGGTTCCCACCTAGTTGGGTTTGGGCATTCATGGATATTCCCACCTAGTTTAGTTTGGGCTTCCCACGTGGGATCTCTCACCTAGAAGAGTATTGATTTCCCCAAGTGTGTCTCATGAGATGGAAGCCTCACCTAGTGGAGTTTGGGTTTCTAGTAGCAATCTCCGTAGCCCATAACTACATCCTCCGTAGGAAAGTTAGCTAGTGGATCCAACTAAACTAACAAACCGGTCCTACCTTAGGCAAGTGGACCAACCCTTGATGGTGTGGGTAAAACCATGAGAGATCATGTGATAGATCATATGTTCTTATGTTGGTTAAGGCTATATCCCAATTAAACAAGATAGGTAATGAACTAAGATTGTGCTCAATGTAACATATCCTAGAGTTCAAACCTCATGGGTTAAGATTATGCATAAGGCAGCATCTCCTAGAGTCCAATGCAAGTAATAGTCTAAGATTATGCTTGAAGGAGCAACCCCTAGAGATTAAACTAAATGAACTGAGATGTACTTAATGTAGTACATCCTAGGGTTCTAAAGACTGAGGGACTAATATAAGTTAGTGAAGAACTTCATAATGTTCAAGAGTATAAATGGACTTAGATATGCTTAAGTAGTGCCTTAGAGAGTCCATAATGATATTGAACCTAGACATGCTAAAAGAAGTATCTCATAGGGTACAACTTTATAATGAACAAAGATTATGCTTTAAATAGCATCTCCAAGAGTTCAAGTTTAAAGAACTTAGATTATGCTTTAAGTAGTATTTCATAGAGTTCCAATATGATGAACTAAGATGTACCTAGTATAGTATATCTTAGGGTGAAACATAATAGTAGAAAGTTAAGAAAAATAAGAAGAAAATTAAATAAATTATACCCAGAATATAAACAATTAAATATCACAAAAACTAATAACAATAAATTAGACCAATTAATAGATATTATATCTAAAATAGAATATAAATATATTCAATATTTAAATATACAATGAATAACGAAAATAACGAATATAGACAAAAACTTACTGAAATAATTATAGCAAAAATACAAGAATTAAGACATAGGCAAAATAGACTTAACAGTAATATATTTGCAGGAATTTGTAAAAAATCCATAATAGCACAAAGAAAAACTATTTTATATATACAAATACAAATAGAAAACTTAGAATATAAACTACAACACAATTTATAAATGAATAAAGAAGAATATGCAATAGATGAAAAAACATATGAAAACTATGACGGATTAAAAATAAAGATAATATTTTCTAATCTAGGAAGGAGATATAAGAA
>JAJOOS010015173.1:0-30539 GCA_029582725.1 Solanum chiquidenum
TACACATGTAGCCGGACCAAGGTGCGGGGTGAAATTCTCTAGATGCCGGACCAAGGATTTAGAGATACCTAACTTATCACTTTGCATGTAGTACACTAGGAAATGATTGCTATTACTAGGATTACTGTGTTATGAGCTTGTGGGGAACACGTGTACCCTAGTTAATTCTTTCCTCTTGATAACAACCGAAATTAACTTTTGTTTACTGATTACTTACTGAATTCTTACAATTTGTTTCACAAATCCCCCCCTTTAATTACTTGTTTCTGGAAGTAATTTGACTAAACAAATATAATTGTTGGTTAAAGTAAAGTCTAAACCATTTTGCTCGTAGGATTTACCCCAACCTACAAGTTGGGTTCTTTACTTGATAACGATCGCTTATGCTTCTTTAGAGAGGTGTAATTTGAGTGTATCACTTACCTGGCTCAACTCAACTCAACTCGACTCATTTCAATATAAAGAAATAAAGTAAATGCAGTATAAAGAAAAGATTTTAAAACATGGATGTCAACTCTGTGTATTTAGAAATACAATATTACTCTGTGTGTATGCAAAGATACGATATAAACTCTAAGTTGTATATAAAAATATAAATAAACTGTGTATGTAAGAATACAAATACTTCTGTGGGAGTTTCTCTAACCGAAAACCATCACGTAAGAGCTATTGTGATGATGCATCATTTTACCTCACACTGCCAAGGTCGTCCTATACCTTGCCAAGGGTATAGAACCTGAACTACTAAGTGGATCCACTAGTCTATGCTAGAAAACACTAAGGAATCATCTAAAAAGTATGAATCTTTTCTACCCATGATGGCTACATGATTTATGGGGGCTGTGAGTTGTCTGAATTCTCCCCCATATCGGTGCTCAATACTACTCCCAAAAATGATACTAGCTCTTATGTTTAAAAAACATACTTCTTTCTGTGATTTGAGATAACTGCTCAAAAACTCAGCTCAAAGGTTATCTTGGAAATCAAAGTTTCCTCTCTTGCTTGATTATGAAAGCATTTAGTATTTACCGAAAACTAGCTCAAAGGCTCTTTGGAAATCAAGGTTTCCTCCTCTTGTTTAAATATGAAAACATTTTAAACTCTTTGGGATTACATAGTCCCCATATACTTTTGAAGAAATGAACTTCAACCTTTACTCTTTACTCTTTACTCAACTTGAACTCTAAGTCTTAAAATAAAGTTAAAACATTTGGAAAAGATTTTTGGAAACTCTAAGAACTTCTCTTGACTTGACTCTTACTTCTCTTGACTTTGATCTTAACGTTCCTTGAATTGGATTATGGATGATCTCATGATGTTTAGACGTACCTTAGAGTGTTGGAATCAACTAGAAAACATTGGTACGTTGCTAAGGAACTAGTACGGAAAGATGGGGAAGAAATGGGAATGACTGGTGTCCTTGGCGCTCTAAGAGGTGCGGGGTACCAGAGCACAAACTTCAGAGATGAAGTTGTGGCGCTCTGGCTGGCGCGTCGCCCCAGAGCCAAAACTTCAGACACTGAAGTGGGGCTCTCTGGCTAGCGCGGCGCCCCTGACCCTTGCCCAGAAAACCTCAATTTTTCTTCTTCATTTTTCAACTCTAAACCCCCTATTTCAACTTAGTTCTTTCCCCAAACACTTAGAATCGATTATACCCTCAATATATACAAGATTCAACTCGAAATTCACATCCAAAGACATGAATCGAACTCAAGAAACTTCAACAACACAAACCCACAAGAATTCAAACGAATTGCATCAAGAACTCATAGGATTTACTTTCAAATCAAATATACTTCGCTGAATTGAATCATTATTGGCGCGTGGGTGAACTAACCCAATGTTATGTGATCTCACATAGCTTGTAAGGATCACCCCTTGACGAAATCCACAAGCGATTCTTGAATATCTTGACGATTCTTGCTCTTTTCTCCTCTTTTTTCCTCTTCTATTCTCATCTCTCAAAACCCTAACTCAAATTCCAAAAGCGTAAACTGACCAACTTCAGTTTAGACCCTTAGATAATTACCAAAAATGAAATTAAATTAATAGGGTAAGGAAAAGACCAAACTACCCTTCCAAAATTTGGATTGGACTTTCCTTATTCAAAAGCCCAACTTTCAATGGGAATATCTCACTTATACAAACTCGGAATTGCGCAAACTCGGCGGCGTTGGAAGGATTATTCCAAGATATTTCCAAAATATCTGGAAATACATCTAACTCATCCTGAGCTAGGAGTTATGGTTGTTTGAAGTTGACCAAAAACTCAACGTAACATACTTAACAAATTTTCCAGATTTTTATATTCTTTCCAAAAATGACTATTTCAAATTTTTAACTCTTCCTAGTTCTTTCGAATAGCGAGATGTTACACCACTCTCACCTGCTGGCAAAAACCCTCTCAGATGTCGTAAAAGTGACCAGTAGATCGCTTTGAGTTTCTCTTAAGCAAAGGACGCCTAAGTGACATGGCCTTCGCAAAAGCGAGGCCCACATCTCCAGAAAACTCGGCCAAGTCCAAAACATCAAATCGACCACCAAGATTTATTCGAAACCACGTACACACAAACCATATATGAAAATCAATTATACTCGACGCTCTGGACTTGATCAAATCATCAAAACATGAATTTGAGGTCTCCTTGATCAGACATCCGTGAAAACCACAAGAAACTAACTCGATGCCTAAAAAGGCTAAAACAAGATTGAGACCTCTTAAAAAACAACCAAGACCTCACCTAGGCCTAAAATCGTCTTCCGAATATAACAAAACTCTCAGATTTGAGTATTCAAACGCGAATGTTGATTAAAGTCATCCCAAAGGTTAAATTTCCATAATTTTACAAATTAGGACCTCAAATCCCCAAAAGACTCTGAATCTGAAATCGTCAACTCTCACTTTTCAAATTTCACATTTTGAGACTGATGGAATCAACAGAATTCCATTCCAACACTCGAGACTCCAAAAGACTTTGAAAACTACTTTCTTAACAACTTAGCCTTTCAACTCAAAATTTACCAAACTTTCAACTTTAAACTCAAAGTTCAAAACCAACTTCCAAAACTCAAACATAAAAGACTCAAGGTCAATATCAGGAGGGAAAAAATGGTCAATTCATGAAACTTTTTAAAAATGACCGACCGGGTCATTACAAACACAAAAAAATAAAGGGAATACACGAATTCTACTAGATTACAAGGTTTAGGAGATCACTTGCCTAAATGAAATCAACTAATCACTCCAAGAGTTGAGTCTTTCCCTTCCAATCAATGTCCAAAGCCACACAATCTATATCAAACAAGTATTTACAATAAATTTCTAGAAACAACAATACCCACATCAATTTCTTTAAAAAATGGGTCATGCAAATCAAAAACCGATTTCAAAAAGAAGGTTTTAAATCAAAATTTAATACTTGAAAATATTGCTCAAGGTCTTAGGAACTCATTGGTGAAAACCGTTTTGAAAAAGGACTCAAAATCATTTCACAATCTCCATTTTAGTTTAGAACTTAAGTTTTTGAAAAACCTTGCCATTTACCTATCAAAATCCCAAATTTTGATGTTAAAATACATAAATAATCAAAGAGAAATGAAGTTTAAGGTTCACAAAATCTTATCCAAAAGATTTAGCACAATAAATCTCTTTAAAATCGCCTCCAAGGATTTTCCAAGCTCAAAAATGGAATATGGGGCATGAAACCCAAAATTTAGGTCTAAAAACCCTCTCTGATGTTTCTTAAGCCAACTCATATTCGTTTAAGCGAACCTCTAAAAAAACTAGGGCTTCACTTTTGCGAGTATCGTGATTGCGACCCATGGTTTGCGTAAGCGAACCCCTCCCATCTGAGGCCCTCCGCTTTCGTAACCAGGGTATCAATTTCGTGAACATCGCGATCGCGAGGCACCCTTCGTGAAAGCGAAGCACACCAGCATAAAAAAACCAACCAAACATAATTAATTGAAAGGACCCTCGAGAGTCATTCGGAACCCCATAAACACAAACCACATATGAAAATCAATTATACTCAACGTTCTGGACTCAATGGAACCATCTAAATATGAATATGAGGTCTCCTTCATTCGACATTTGTGATAATCACAAGAAACTAACACAATGCCTGAAAAGGCTAAAATAATCGCAAGACCTCTCTAAATGCCCAAAATTGACTCTGAAAATGGTGAGATTGTGCGTACTTCTCCCCCAAATATGTACGAAGGGTTCTTTCACAAAGAAATCATCTGGAAGCCATATCACCAAAATATTCATCGGATAACACAAAAAAAATAAATTTTTTTTTACCTAATTCGTGTAAATTAAATGGTGAGATTGTACGAACTGCTTCCACAACCCCCGAGGGTTCCATAAATATTTCACAAAGAGATTATTTGAAATTCATATCACCAAAATATTCATGGGCAAACATACACGAAAAAAATAAGAAAATCACCCAATTCCTGTAAGTTGGCCACTAAATGCCCAAATTAGACTATGAAAATGGTGAGACTGTACATATTGCTCCCATACTCCTTTCGAAGGGTTTCATAAAGATTTTTCAAAGAAATCATTCGGAATTCATATAACCAAAATATTTATGGGCTAACACACAAAAAAAAGAAGAGAAAATGACCAAATTTCTATAATTGGCCCCTAAATGCCCAAAATGGACTCTGAAAATAGTGAGACTTCACGTAATTCCCCCAACTACCTATGGAAGATTCTACAAATGTTTCACAAAGAAATCAACCGGAAGCCATATCACAAAAATATTAATGAGCCAACACACACGAAAATTGAGAAAATCACCTAATTCCTATAAATTGACCCCTAAATTTTCAAAATGGGCTTTGAAAATGGTGAGACTATGCATACTGCTCCCCAAACACCCTACAGAGGGTTTCATAAAGTTTTTATAAAGAAATAGCCCGGAAGCGATATGACCAAAATATTCATGGGCTAACACACATGAAAAAACTAAAAAAATCATCTAATCCCTATAATTTTTTCCTTAAATGCCCAAAATGAACTTTGATAATGGTGAGACTATATATACTGGTTCCCCAACTCCCTACAGAGGATCCTATAAAGTTTACGCAAAGAAATCATTCGAAAGCCATATGACTATAATACTCATGGGCTAACACACATGTAAAACTGAGAAAATCACCTAATTCATGTAAATTGGCCTCTAAAAACTCAAAATGGACTCTGAAAATGGTGAGATTGTGCTTTGCAAGCATTGATGTATTTGTGAGTGAAGAATGAATATTTATAATATAACAAAATTGTCATTCTATTTAGTTACAATAGGAATTACGATATAATTGATATGGATCTTGTTAACATAAAGACCAAACACTTGTCTATCATTGCAAGATTTAACACAGACACACACACACACATATATAGTAGTATAATACAAGTAACTAAACAACTCTTGAAGTTCAGCGGTCTATATTATAGGATCAACTAGTATCTCAGAGATGACATCTTTCAAGTTATTTCTGGAAAAAGTATAAGCATCTTCATCTTTATATATAAACTCAACTACTCTTGTAAGATTAATTATACGCATGAGCAAAACCCTTGGTATGATAGCCACATCCACTTTGAAGTATTCTTCATTCAAGTCCTTCCAATAATTTTCTATTTTGTTTCTTATTTTCATGTGTGCTTCCTCCTTTGTAACACCATAGTCATTCATATAACATTCAACACCAGAAGCTGCATCTCCTCTTTTTTGTTTTTCCTAATCATGTAAACAAATAAAAATAATCAAATAAACATCAATGATTGTATCACATAAATTGAGACAGAAAAAATATATACATGTACCTCATGTGATAAAAGATCATTGAGTAATCTTGCTATGATAGAAGAAGCAACAAGTATTGGAGGTTCAGTTGCTATCCAATCAAATGCATCTTTGGTTGCTACCTTTCCCATGCCTAACCAAGAATTAGTTGCTAGCAATAAGTAACCACTTGATGGAATTCCATTCTTTATATATTGCTCCATTCTTGGTACATCCTTCCCATGATACCATTTTGCCTCTTGAAAGTAAGACTTCACTATCTTTTTCATCTTCATAAAATAAAAAAATAATTAGTGAAACTTATTATAGTAAAACTCTCCAAAAATATGTAGAAAACTAATATGAGATAACCTTAAATAGAACATATAGATAATGAAAATTCATTTAGACAATAATCAATTTAAATATATGTTATTTGCTATTTTATTTATATGCATAATACATAAATATGCCTTTTAATTTGGCTTCAGCTGGCATCTATGCCCTCAAACTTTGGGTGTGCAGAAGTAGACACTTAAATTTGTATTAAATTAAACAAGTAGACACACGTGTTCTACGTGGCATAATACATGTAGGATGTCACGTAAGATGAATATGTCTATTTTTTCAATTTTATACAAGTTTAAGTGTCTACTTGTGCACACCTAAATTTGGAGAGCGTAAATGTTAACTGACATCAAGTTGTGGGTAAATTGATGTATTATCCCTTATTCTAAGTACCTCATTTATTGAATAGTTGACTAGAAATGACTTGTTTTCATTTGCCAACTCTTTCTCAATTTCATCGTGTACATCTAGAAGACCATGGTAAATTATCTTCATATATGATGGTAAATGTTCTGCAGCGTCAATATTCCACCTACATAAAAATATATATATAAGAACAATTATAAAATTGTTGAAAGCTATCAATATATATATATATAACATAACATAACAAAAATAATTACTACCTTTCAATTGCCTCTGTTAGGAGAGTAAGTTCATCTAGAGTCCCGTAAATATCATATGTGTCATCAATAATAGAAATGATGTATAAATTTTTTGTTAATATTTTCCTTGCAATGCTATATTGAGGCTCAAAATAGACACCTAAACTCCAAAAGTAAGCTTCAGCCAACCTGTCTCTTACATAAGGTAATGCCTTCACTATTTCCAATTCCTTCCACCACCTACAAAAAAATTGTGTTTCTTTAGTATATATATATAATTTATACACTTAAATTTGAAGTTGCAACATAATATAGATGGATGACTAGTTACCCTGTAATATCAGCTAGCTCCTTTTTATGCAACCTTTGCAAGATATTGAAGTCTACTTTGGCAAAGTTTAGTAAGACTTTATTGTGATTTTGATTTTGTTGGTAAAATGATATGTATTTCCTTGTTTCAACCCTCACAATGCCATCTTTGATTGGAAACTTGAGTGCATTAGTGATTTGTTGTGCAAGTTGGGAGTTGCTCAATTTAGGCAAACTTTGTTTCAATTGAGTGATGGTGAAATTCAGTGCTTCATCCAGAATTTGTTCTCCATGTACTCTGAATTGTGCTGCCTCATATAAGCTCAATATTCCACGCACATCGTTAACCAATTCTTTCTTGAAATTTCCTTGATCGTCAGTGAACTTCCTAAAAGCATCTGCTTTAAATTATATGTATATTATGAGCAAGTACATGAAGACATTCCGTATCTATCAATGTATACAAGCTTCAGTGATCGATGTATGTAGTATTCTACGTAAATGATACATGTATGTCTATTGTTACATTTTATTTTGTAAGAATTTGTATCTGAAAATTTTGGTGGTTTTAAAGCTTTACATCTTATTTCAAGATGGCATATATGGTCTTTTTGGTATCCTGAATGCCCACCCTTTAATATGGATGTGGACCTTGAGTGTGCGTCGTGATTAGGTTAAGTTGTGAGTTAGGGTTGGATCATAGGTCGAGGTATAAGTAGGTAGTTGAATCTAGGATCGAAGTTAGAGGTCAAGAGTCGAGAGTCGGGGCTGGGGTCCTGATCAAGAGTAAGGTCTCGTCTCAAGGCCGAGGTCAAGATTTAGATCTTGAGTCGAGATTGAGAGTCGAATTCCAAAGACTCCTAACCTGACATGGAACTCGATTTGGAATAAAATTCTGACCCAAATCCCGACCTTGTCCCAGGATCCTACTTTCAATATCGACTTGGGCCCTAACTCCAAAGCTTGACATGCGACCCAATTCTTGATCTCGACTAGAGACCTAACACCTGACTCATGACTCTAATTGGACACCCGACTCCCGACGTAGGTATGGGACCTGTAACCCTTCCAACCTTGACACAAGACCCAACTTATGACCCGAGACTCGACTTCTTGACCCGAGACCTAATTTCTGACTTAAGACCTGACTTCTGACTCTAACCTGAACTCGACTCATGCCCCCATTGATATTTGACCCTGACCCGAGACCTCAAATTCGACATCGACTCGGAATGTAATTCTCGATCTTGATCCTAATCTGGGACCCAACCCTTGATTCTAACCCGGGACTTGACTCCTGACCCGAGAATTAACTCTCAATTCTCAACTTCCAAGCCCGACTTGGGAGTCGTGTCAAGGTCCGATATTAAGTCGGGATCGATAGGCATACCTCGGGTTGTGGTCGCGTCTTGAGTCTTGGTTTGGGTCAGGTGGTGAGGTTGAAAAAGTGTTTCGAAAAATATTTTCCTTATTTTATGTAGGAATGATATTTTCCTTTAATTTGGGGAAAATAAGTTCATTTGAAATAAAAATTATAAAATATTTAAGCTAATCAAACATGAGAACAATTGAATAAACATCTTATAAATGAGTAAAAATAAATACTTCGGATGGATTAGGCATATTATCATGGACTAATTTTGTCATTCATTTATTAATTTGAATTATGCTTACCACATGAGACACAATAACCTTGTTGCCTAAATAATCGAAAGCATAGAGCAATATCATGAAGGTCACGCATCCAATATTCATCATAACAATTGTGGATGTAACTCAGTGCTTCCTCAATCTCACGTTCAAAATGATAAGCTACACCAAGACATTGGAGTGTGTTGATGAGTTCAAGTTTTTCCAAAGATTTTGAAGGAGCCATCACTAGAATCGTTTTCACTTCTTGTTTTAGGTCTTCATGTTGCTTCTCTTCACCTTCATTGGCTCCCTATTTGAGAATTAATATGATACTCATGATCATATGTATTTGTTATGTATATTGACAATATTAAAATTAGTAATTTATTTACCGGGAGATCAGCATAGGCAAGAAAATGGTCTCTCCAGACAGTAGGATGATGACTGCCAAAGCGACGTCTAATTTTAACCTCATGATCTACCGGAACGGTTTGTGTGCACAGCTCCATTTTTCAGAGGGGGTTACAAAAACTGTTTGGGAAAGGAAATATATGGACCAAATTTGAACAAACATGAGTTAGGTGAAAAACTTTGTATTAAAGAAAAGTATACTTCTTATATAGATCAAAAACTACTTTTTATGTACACACATTAAATCTTGAATACGAAATTTCTGATTTTGCAACTGAGATCAACATGATATAATCCTCAAAAGTTCCATTAAGTACTCTTTTTTAGATGATCTAGAAATCACCTAGTTAGGCTGCTAGGGTCAGTATAGGATTATCTCCACTAATACTAATTAATTAGGATTATCCCCTATATATTTTTCTCTATATATGGAATTTTGAATAGACTCCATTACTAACTAATACTAGTAACTTTTTAAGAAGAAGAAATAGTAGTACTCCACTTATTAAGCTATTTCTAGATCTGCAAAATTAAACTATTACATGAAATGATCTCAATATTATAAATAAAAAATAGGGAATATACCTTATTAATCTTGTCTCTATTGCCAAGTTGCAAACTAAAGTTTTCTTCAACTTACCAATACAATGGAGCATGATGAATATTCCTATTTATAATGCTTTAGAGGTTTTCTAAAGTCGCTTTACAATTTGACAATATTGTGGGGGCCATCTACAAAAAAATAAACATGAAAAAGGTTTAGAGGGTATGCTCTCCAACTTGATGCTTATGGCTGAGAAAAATGCAAACATATCAAAATTGAAAAGACAAACTTATTACCGTTTCAATTTATTTGTCTACTTTTTTTAAGTTCGTTTTAAAATGAATGTTTTTTTACTTTTTTATATAATTTTTAATTCTAACTTCTACATAATATATTTAAAATTATAAGTTAAATGACATTTTAATACATTCTACGTATCTTCAATTAAAATTATTTTCTTTTCAAATACTTAGTACATAAATCATATAAGTTCTAATTGGAAGAAACATATTAAAAATAAAAGCAAAGTTCAATAAGAATTTCTACCTGACCTATGCTTTCAAAGGCAAATAGCATAGGTTGTTTTCTGTAAAACAAAAATATGATGCAAGTAGTAGAGGAAAGAACATAGAATATATACAAATTCAGGTCAGTTGATATGATTCACTTTCTTTGTTACTCAATTCCAAAAACAATAACATAAATTTATATTTAGTAAAAATTTAATCTCCATTTCTATTTATATGATATATAAATATAATTTCATTTGACATGAAGTTTAAGAAATATGTGGTCTGAAATATGTCATAAATATTTGTATTGTTATAAATCATTTCATCGGGGGTAAAATGAATATTTTAAAATCAAATTGTTACAAAATATAAAAATATGCCATTCCTTTGGGGATTGACTAAAGGAGAAAGTGAGTCATATAAATTGAGACGAGATAAAAAAATTTCGTGTCATGTGACATATTAAGGGGTAAATAGTTCTAAAAATCTATGTTTGAGGGGTGATTTAGACTCTTCATATAGTTTAGGGGGCTAAATAGTTCTAAAAATTCATGTTTAAGGAGATAATTAAGATTTCTTATAATTTAACTGTGAATTTAATAAAGTATGTCAATTTAAGAAGCCTTTTAACTATTATTCCTCCGTCCAACAATAGTTGTCCATTATACTAAAAATAGTCGTCCAACAATACTTGTCCAATTTAGAAAATCAAGAGATAATTTATCTTTTGTGTCTATTTTACCCTTGCTATTAAATATTATTTATCATCTAACACATTTCTCAAAACATTAAATTTAATAAGTCAAAGAATAATATAGTAATATTACTCCTATTATTTATTGTTTTTTAAGGGATGTGCTAAGTCAACCGGAGAGAACTATTTTGGACGTAACTCAAAAACAAATGCATTGTTATAATATTTTACGAACCAATCAACTACTTCCTTCCAACACAAAACTTCAAACTTCAAAGTATCTTCTAACCTAAAAACTGATACAAAACTAATCAAAACAACTTTTTCAATTTTTCTGCTTCTAATTTTAAAAAAAGCTAACTCTATCGAGAAAATGTTCAGCAAAAATTATTAAACAGTAATTATTCCGTTCATTCATTTTTAATCGTCACATTTTATTTTATGAGAGTTAATTTTACTAATCTTCAAATTTAAATTATTTAATATTTTAAATTTAAATTTTGAATATTAAAAAATTATATGAAAAATACCATAAGTTCCAATTATTCTCATCTTAATAAGTAAAAAGATACATTTTAAAATGTTGATCATTTTTTTTATTTTAACTTTACAAAAATAAACATATGCGCGACAAACAAAAATGATCGCAAAAAATAAATGATAATAACTCAATTGATGAAGCATGATTCTAGAACAACAACAACATACCCAGTAAAATTTGTAACGACCCGAACCGTCGTTAATTAGGAGAAACCAAAATTCGGGGAAATATGGGCCACTGTCCCTCCACAACGGGCACGATGCCGCTAGGGCAGCGGTGCCAGGGCGGGATAAGTGAGCGCCATAGCGGAATAGGCGAGACAGAACGTAAATTAAGAGAAATCTTATTTTCTCCATCTTCCTAAAATACCTAAATAAGTCGTAAAATACCCTAGAAACCTCAAAAAAGCTGCTCTAAGCTTGGGAATGAAGGAGAAGGAGACTTCTAGCATGGGGATGGCGAAATCTTACGAATTCTTGGCTAAATTCACCGTCATGAGCCCAAAAAACTCGAATTAAAGTAAAAAAAACTCCGTACAACTGCTTGGCGCCCAGGTAGGCTAGGTTTTAACAATTGAGCAGTTATAAATCTGTTCTTACTACGTAATATATGTAAATCAATGGTAGGGTTGTGTGTTGACCTTCGTGCACCGAGTAGTTTCCATGAATAATCCCTAAAATTCAAAGTATGTGGTTTTTTGCCGTGTGAGGGGAAATTGTTGCGTTATTAGAAAACTTAGATTTGCTATCATGGATAGCATTGGGTCAGGAACATGGACATCCGATAAAAGTGGAACTAGATTCATGAATGTATGCTACATCCGATAATTTGAAGTGATGAATTGTGATTAAACCCTAATAAGAAATTCTGATGATGAACTAGGGATGAGTATGGTCAATTATTATATATGTGATAGGGATTGAGGAGTAATTCCTAGGTGATGGTTGTGATTTTATGTTTGTGTGATATATGCTTCTTCTTGCTTCATTATGATACTTGTATATGTATGAATGTTGTAATGTTGATCACACTTGTTGTAAATGAGATGGATGAAATATCATCACCATGAAATCATGACTTAAATGTATGATCTTGATGATGTACTTGTGTTTGTGATTGTGGTGTGTGAATGGGATCGAATTTCCACGTTCTGGTATAACTAACTTGGATCGAATTGCCATATTTCGGCATAATATGGGATCGGATTGCCACGTTACGGCATAAACATGGGATCGGCTGCCACATTCCGCCACACTAACTTGGGATCAGTTGCCACGTTCCGGCATGATAACTGTTTGAGTCTGGGTTCTGTGAGAGGACCAATGATGTGCTATTAAATTTGAGTTGTTCGTTGTTCGTGTGCTTGTTGATAATATTGTATATGCTTGATATACGCTTGTGAGTATAGTGTTGTATTGGTTGTATAGGTTGTACTTAGTGGACACGTGTTATGACGATTTATAGTTGGTTGTTCGTGGGATGTAATGGCGAGAGTAGAGATAGTAAATGCGATGGATTATGCTTAGGTGGATTTCACTTTGGGAAAAAGAAGATTGGGTTAGTGTGAAGAAAGTTGAATTAATGCATTATGTGACTATGGTTGGGTAATGTGGCGACGAAGCAAGGGTATGACGTGAGCGGTTAGTTGAATTGGCGGTGGTGGTACTTGAGGATTGACTGTGTTTAGAATGGTTAAGTTATGATCAAGAATCCGGTAAGTGGGTTGATTGAAAAGGGGGTTAGTAGTTAGCATACTAGTGTGATTTGGAGGTATTTCAAGCAAGGGTGAAGGTGGAGAAGAGAGTGGTTTATTTCATGAGCTTACTAGCTGGTTTCTTATGTTATGTGGTGGGTGTCGGGTTGACCGATGATGCCTACCAGTACATGTATTTTGTACTAGTACTACTCTTGCTATGTCTTTTGACATAGTCTGGATCTAGGATGGGTGACGTTTTATTAGGTGAAGACGAAGAAAAAATCTCCAGCAGCTTCTATTCTTTCTTCCGCATGGTGGGAGCTGTGTCTTTTATTTATCTTGTCCAGTTATACTTTTAGTAGCTCTTGTACCTGTTTAAACTAGATCCATGGGAGTTGTTAAAATTACCTTACGAGTTTAATTAATAGTGTGTCCAAGAATTTTATTTATAAAATCGTAGAGTTATATTTATTCTTGTTTTCTAAAAAATTTCGCATGTTTTTACTATTGGAATATAAGGGTTCTCCTACTTAGGTGTTAGAGTGGGTGCCCGCACAATCCAGTGGATTGGATCGTGATAAAATCTCACTAATGATATCTAGAGAAGATAGAGTGTACACTCGACAACCTAAGGCTTGAACTATATTGAAAATAGAGCATGTTTATGTCGGCTAACAGGAGGAGCAGCATGCTATTCTAGGTTATTAATTGCAAGCCACATATGTTGAGATGTGAAATGACCAAATTGCCCCTAACCTTTTTTGAAAATGGCAAGAAACTACCATTTCAAAATCACTCTTTCTATAATTGTAGGTATTTAATTAGATTTTAAAAAAAAATTAACATGAATATTTATAAATAAACACGATAGTAAATGAATAGAATTAACACTTTGCAATAAAATGTTTATCTTATTATTGTCAAACAATAACTTATAACTCATTTAAGTTGCCTTAATTAACAATACGATATCATATGCTAAAATGTTTATTTTAACATCATGTCAAACACATATATTTAATTATTATTTTTTAAATAATGGCTTTTTTTCTACATATTGAATAATGCATAAGCTATTGATATTGTTGTATAACTAACATAGACATCATACCTTACATTTTAAAGTAAAAATTACATAAACTTTATGGTGTTAAAAGTTAATTACACCCTATTACTTTCTTTCTCAAATTACAAAAATCTCTTAAATGTATAGGATCTCGGATACATCAGAAACCTATGGATACATAGCCCATAGATTGGGAATGGTACATTACTTAAAGGGGGATGTATCCAAGAGGGGAGGGACGTATCCAATAGGGGAGAGATGTATCCGAGAGGAGGATAGAGATGTATCCGAGAAGGGATATTTTGTAATTTATTTAAATGGTAGAAATTTTTAGAGATTATGGTAAAATAAAGGGAAAATACATAAAAAAAAAAATCTGAACTTGGCACGAAAACTTACTTTAGTACTTAAACTACATGGGCGTTTAAATACCCCCCTTAATATCTTTGAAGTGATTTTTTTCCCACCCTGAGACTATAACACCACTCTCACCCGCCACATCATAGCCACGTAAGTGTCACATCATAACCATGTAGGCACCATGTCATAATTTTTATTTCTTTTTTACTTATTCACTATTTTTTCTTAAACACTTTTGAAAATTAATTATATCAATTGATTAATTTATAAATGCATACCCCACCCCTCTCTTTCTTCTTCCTTGTTGTTCACCATTATTCCAACCTTCCATACTTTCTTTTCTTCTTCTTCACTATTCAATAATTTTTTAAGTCACTTTAAAGAAGAAAATTCACTAATACTCACATTATCTTCTTTGAACCCTCCCAACGAATTTGCCCACTTGAAGAATGAATTTTTTTGAAAGCCAATATTTTCTTAACAACTCAAATAAGAAATGAAGATTGCATAAGAAAGTTAGTTCAAAAAAAATATAAATTTTATGAGAAATGTTTGAATGGATCTAGAAATCAAAATGGGTCACTCAAAATTTAAGAAAGTTTACATTTGTCAAATCGACACCAATAATACAGAGTGAAATCGACGTCAATAAAATGACATTGGTATTAAATTTTACGAATTAGTAAAAGACTAGTGAAATGAAAATAGTGGATAGAGGTGGGGATGAAGATGGAGGAGGAAATGTTTCAATGGAGAAAGATGTGTATTGAGGAAGACAACAAAATGAAAAGAAAAAAAATTTAAAGAAATTAAAAAGGGGACCCACTAATTTTATTTACCTCTTATTAAGAAAATTTACATTTTTAAAGATTTAATATATATAAAAAATTATTTAAATAGTTTGTTATATATAGGCCAATAAAAAAAGGTCATGTGTAGGGCTTTAAAAATTCAGCTTTTTCTCTCTCTGTTTTCACGCACTTTCAGAAGAGTGCACTCACTCTTTCTGCCACATCATCCCTTAGGGGGTGTTTTAATCACTTCAAAGATGTTTAGGGAGGTATTTATACTCTCGTGTAGTTTAAGTACTAAAATAAGTTTTCGTGCCAAGTTCAGGGGAGTTTTTATGCCCTAAAATAAAATGTGTATTTATGTAAAAAGAAAAAAAAAAAATTAGTGCGCTGCATATTTTGCAGAAAAAGTTGTTCAGCAAAAATAATGTATAATGCATATATAATCATAACGAAAATATGTATTATAATTTGTCGATCCAATTCGATTTGGTTATTTCTTTAGATTTTCTTGAATAAAATAAAAAATGAACCAAATAGCATTGATTTTAAAAATACAAAATCAAATTCAAATTAAACAAAATTCAAATTATTTATCAACTTGATTCGTAATCACAAACACACATGTGAGGATGTATACTTTGATTGAAATTTCCTACCTACCAAAAAAAAAGAAAAAAATAGTAACAAAAGCATACTTGGGACTAGGAGTCGAGCAAAAAATTAAATGCTCATATGTAATCGAAGATATTTGATGACAAGATAGGCCAGTTTGTAATCTAGTTATTAGCCCACCTAGAGGTCAGGTACTGCATTTTAGTGCTGGAAATATATCGGGCACTGTTGATGTAATGACTCTTATGTTTTAAGTTATTAATATAATATCCTATTATTACCAAAAAAACAAGAAGATATTTGATGGTTTTTCCACTCAAAACTCTTATGTTTTCAGTTATTAATATAAATAGTTGTGATTATAAATTTATACTACTTGATCGAGTTATGCATAAATAATTTATAAATGGCTTTTATTGTTGTTTCAGATAGGATAATAAAGTGGATTTATTTTGATAGTTTTTTTTAAAAATAAATTGTGAAATGTATATTATATGTCATGTTTATGATAAAAACATATTCAAACATAAATTATATTCCAAATGTTCATCGTAAAAAATGAGTCAAAACTTAATTTCGTCTTCAAATAAGACTTCCTTGATATTCCTTTTGCATTTTAAAAAAAAAGGGAATTTATTTCCAAAGAGTAACATTTGTTATTTTAAAAATGACATGAAAATGTACTATAAATCACAATAATTAACAACTTGAAATATTTGAAAACACATAACAAATTTGACTCGACTCTCGTTCTATTTGTGCCACATAAATTGGGACAAAAAAAGTAACATATAGTTGTTAAGAAGGCAAGATAGGACAGTTTGTAATCTAGTTATTAGCCCACCTAGAATACTGTTCCTCACCTCTAGGTGGGCTAATAACTAGATTACAAACTGGCCTATCTTGCCTTCTTAACAACTATATGTTACATTATTTGTTTCAATTTCTGTGGCACAAATAGAATTTCGAGAGTCAAATCAAATTTGTTATGTGTTTTCAAATATTTCAAGTTGTTAATTATTGTGTTTTATAGTACATTTTCACGTCATTTTTTAAATAACAAATGTTACTCTTTGGAAATAAATTCCCTTTTTTTTAAAAGCAAAAGGAATATCTAGGAAGTCTTATTTGAAGACGAAATTAAGTTTTGACTCATTTTTTACGATGAATATTTGGAATATAATTTACGTTTGAATATGTTTTTTTCATAAACATGACATATAATATACATTTCACAATTTATTTTAAAAAAACCATCAAAATAAATCCACTTGATTATCTTATCTGAAACAACAATGAAAGCCGTTTATAAAATTATTAATGCATAACTCAATCAAGTAGTATAAATTTATAATCACAACTATTTACATCACAATTGTTTGGGGTAAAAAATTGTAAATCACAATTGTTTGAAAACAAATATATGAAAAAGAATAAAAGGAAAAACAAAAAAGGATTAGCATTTGATCTTACCAATGACATCACCTTTGTTGTTTGTAGGAGTTAATTTGTCCTCTAACTTTTCAATATTTACCAACATATGCAAACAATTGTGCAGTATTAAAAGAATAAAGTAGGGGCAAAAATGAAAACAAAAAGTGATAAGGTTGATGCATGTGATGACCCAAGCAAAGGATTATTTAGTAAAGGCTAAAGTCATATGCGATCCCTGAAAGTTGTCCTTATTATTCATTTAGACACCTCAACTACACATAGTACCTATTGAACACCTCTATCATCCCAAATTTGAACCGCTAAGCATTTTTTGCCTACATGGCAAATCGTTTGTGATTCACGCAAATCGAGCGCGTGAATTGTTTTTTCTCCCCCAGACACTTGGCATATATTATTAATTAAAATAATTAAAAAAATTTATTTAATATAATGGTTTATACCTAAAAAGAAAGCAACCTCATCCTCACCCCTGTAGGCTATACCAAGGTCGTCTTCTTCGCCCCATTTCAAGCTTTTTATATTCTGTTTATTTTTGTTCTTCGATTTTAATTTGCACTCTTTACACAATAAAAATTGAATGTTAATAAAATTTTCAAGAATTTGCAACAAGAAAAAAATGGGACATCGGAATTATAAAAGCAACCTCTGTCCATCTTTTTTTCGGTCACTTCGATCAGCAAACATCACCAACCATATACTTAAAATGATATCAGAAAATTTGATATAATTCATTGAATTCTCTTGATTTTTCTTCGTCGTTGATTTCGAAATAATTTATCAACATCGATTTATTTTTCACAAAGAATCTCAACAATCATTTCATTAATCTATCATGTTTCATAGTTTATTTCACTATTTGCATCAGACTTGATTTCAATACCCCATAGTTCATTATAAAAAGAAAAAAAAAGAAAAATTCAGAGTAATAGAAAATGACAGGTAACACATGATGGAGAAGAAGAAGAAGATAAGACAAATGATTAGGTGGGTGGATTTGGGACAGCGGGGTGGGGGAGATTTTCTTGTTTCTTCGTTTTGCTGTCGCCGGAGAAATCGAGATTTGTTGTCGGAGGAATTAGGATGGCCGGTGACAGGGAAGAAGAAGAAAGGTGGGTGGGTTTGTGTGGGGGTGGGGTTTTTCTTTTTTCTCCTTTTTTGTTAATTAATTTTTTGAAATATTAAAGGTTGGAGTTCTTATTTTATTAATGAAAATTCATTAGATTGGCCCATGTGCCACGTGCTGCAATTTTATTCGTTATTTTTTCTAAGAGAGTGCGCGTGAATTATACACACAACATTTTTAAAACCTTATTATCATTTTGTGTTCAATAGGTACAAATTCGTTAATATTAGAGTATCTAATAGGTAATATTCTTAATTGAGGTGTTTAAGTAAATAATACAGACAACTTTAAGGGGTCATAGATGACTTAAGCCTTTAGTAAAGCAGCGAAACTTTTATAAATCATCTGCAATGAAGCTCTTTTTAGACCAATGATATTATTTTATTTTAACTGAAAGGGCAAATTTGCCCTTCAAATCCCAAGCAAGCATGTTGACCTCCTGTCTATGTCAGCAGTAACTCCCTCTTATAAGATAGTAACAAAAAAAATAAGTCATGTTGGCACTACTCTTAGCAAATATTTGGGTCTCGCGTCTATTTCACAATTATATATGTACACAAATCTATGTATAATAAAGGAGAAACATAAATTAGATGATGTCGCATTTATTTATGACTTTTATTTATATTTATCTTTTTTCTTTTTTTTTATCGTTTTTTTAAATTTAAATCAGCTATTTTACTATGAAGTTAATTTACTTAATTTATTATAAATATTTTATTAATGGAGGTACATTTACAACAAAAATTCACATGCCTAAAAACCTATTTATTTATTTTATCTCCTTTCAAAAAACATTTACTTCATTATTTTCATTAATTAATCAATTATTTAGTAATTAAAATAATATTACATCTAATGATATTTCACGAGTTACCAAAAAACTTTCATCTTTTTGCATTCTCCACTTAAATAAGACGTCTCCTCAACTTTCTTCTACCTGATTTATTATGGCTTAACCCATCTATAAATAACAATCATCTTTAGCTATGTTGGATGTTCATTTTCATTTTCATTTCCTCCTCCTTCTTCTTCTATATTATATTATATTATATTATTCATTTTTTTCTCAATTTTTTTAATGGAATTGAAGGACATCAAGGGTTGAAATCAACAAGAAAGGAGCTTTCGGCAACATGAACCCAAGACAAGCTCAAACACAAAGAGCCTACAAGACCTATTATTTTGTGCGAAACTTTTCGATTTTACATAACTTTAATTTGTTGGATTAATTATTTATTTATTTTGTATAAATTTTTATTTAATATAAAGTAAATTAAATAAAGTTAGATATAGAAGAGGTGATTTGGAATGTCTCTTTGATCAGGAATCATATTTATTTTTTTTCTCTTTTTTTGACTTTTTATTTGACTATTCATTTTGTTTCTTATAAATCTAAATATTAGAAAAGTGATGTGATACTTTTATCTGGTCAATGATCCTATTTATTTATTTTTTAATTTAAAACAGCTTTCACTATGTTTATATTTATTTATTTATTTTTATAAATCTAAATATTAGAAAAGTGATGTGATAATTTTTTTTGTATTTTAACTTCACAAAAATAAATATATGTATGACAAATAAAAATGATCGCAAAAAATAAATAATAATAACTCAATTGATGAAGCATGATTCTAGAACAACAACATACCTAGTAAAATTTGTAACTACCCGGACCGTCGTTAATTAGGAGAAATAAAAATTCGGGGAAATATGGGCCACTGTCCCTCCACAACGGGCACGATGCCGCTAGGGCAGCGGCGCCAGGGCGGGATAAGTGAGCGCCATAGCGGAATAGGCGAGACAGAACGTAAATTAAGAGAAATCTTATTTTCTCCATCTTCCTAAAATACCTAAATAAGTCGTAAAATACCCTAGAAACCTCAAAAAAGCTGCTCTAAGCTTGGGAATGAAGGAGAAGGAAACTTCTAGCATGGGGATGGCGAAATCTTACGAATTCTTGGCTAAATTCACCGTCATGAGCCCAAAAAACTTGAATTAAAGTAAAAAAAACTCCGTACAACTGCTTGGCGCCCAGGTAGGCTAGGTTTTAACAATTGAGCAGTTATAAATCTGTTCTTACTACGTAATATATGTAAATCAATGGTAGGGTTGTGTGTTGACCTTCGTGCACCAAGTAGTTTCCATGAATAATCCCTAAAATTCAAAGTATATGGGTTTTTGCCGTGTGAGGGGAAATTGTTGTGTTATTAGAAAACTTAGATTTGCTATCATGGATAGCATTGGGTCAGGAACAAGCTAAGGACATCCGATAAAAGTGGAACTAGATTCATGAATGTATGCTACATCCGATAATTTGAAGTGATGAAATTGATGAATTATGATGAATTGCGATTAAACCCTAATAAGAAATCTTGATGATGAACTAGGGATGAGTATGGTCAATTATTATATATGTGATAGGGATTGAGGAGTAATTCCTAGGTGATGGTTGTGATTCTATGTTTGTGTGATGTATGCTTATTCTTGCTTCATTATGATACTTGTATATGTATGAATGTTGCAATGTTGATCACACTTGTTGTAAATGAGATGAATGAAATATCATCGCCATGAAATCATGACTTAAATGTATGATCTTGATGATGTACTTGTGTTTGTAATTGTGGTGTGTGAATGGGATCAGATTGCCACGTTCCGGCATAACTAACTTGCATCGAATTGCCACGTTCCGGCATAAACAGGGGATCGGCTGCCACGTTCCGGCACACTAACTTGGGATCGGTTGCCACGTTCCGACATGCTAACTGTTTCAGTCTGAGTTCCGTGAGAGGACCAATGATGTGCTATTAAATTTGAGTTTTTCGTTGTTCGTGTGCTTGTTGATAATATTGCATATTCTTGATATACGCTTGTGAGTATAGTGTTGTATTGGTTGTATAGGTTGTACTTAGTGGACACGTGTTATGACCATTTATAGTTGGTTGTTCGTGTACTCGTGTTTGTGATTGTGGTGTGTGAATGGGATCAGATTGCCACGTTTCGGCATAACTAACTTGGATCGGATTACCACGTTCCGGCATAATATGAGATTGAATTGCCACATTCCGGCATAAACAAGGGATCGGCTGCCACATTCCGGCGCACTAACTTGGGATCGGTTGCCACGTTCCGGCATGCTAACTGTTTGAGTCTGAGTTTCGTGAGAGGACCAATGATGTGCTATTAAATTTGAATTGTTTGTTGTTCGTGTGCTTGTTGATAATATTGTATATTCTTGATATACACTTGTGAGTATAGTGTTGTATTGGTTGTATAGGATGTACTTAGTGGACACGTGTTATGACGATTTATAGTTGGTTGTTCGTGGGATGTAATGGCGAGAGTAGAGATAGTAAATGTGCTGGAATATGCTTAGGTGGATTTCACCTTGGGGAAAAGAAGATTGGGTTAGTGTGAACAAAGTTGAATTAATGTATTATGTGACTATGATTGGGTAATGTGGCGAGAATTCAAGGGTATGACGTGAGCGGTTAGTTGAATTGGCGGTGGTGGTACTTGGGGATTGACTATGTGTTTAGAAAGGTTAAGCTATGATCAAGAATCCGGTAAGTGGGTTGATTGAAAGGTCAGTAGTTAGCATACTAGTGTGATTTGGAGGTATTTCAAGCAAGGGTGGAGGTGGAGAAGCGAGTGGTTTATTTCATGATCTTACTAGCTGGTTTCTTATGTTATGTGGTGGGTGTCGGATTGACCGATGATGCCTACCAGTACGTGTATTTGTACTGATATTACTCTTGCAATGTCTTTTGACATAGTCTGGATGCACGATTGGTGACGTTTCATTAGGTGAAGACGAAGAAAATCTCCAACAGCTTCTATTCTTCCTTCCGCATGGTGGGAGTTGTCTTTTATTTATCTTGTCCAGTTGTACATTTAGTAGCTATTGTACTTGTTTAGACTTGATCCATGAGAGTTGTTTAAGTTACTTGACGAGTTTAATTAATAGTGTGTCCAAAGATTTTATTTATAAAATCGTAGAGTTATATTTATTCCTGTTTTCTAAAAATTTCCGCATGTTTTTACTATTGGGATATAACGGTTCTCCTACTTAGGTGTTAGAGTGGGTGCCCGCACAGTCCGGTGGATTGGATCGTGACAAAATCTCACTAAATAAAATCTAGAAAAGATAGTATACGCAAATCTTACGATCATATATAAATAGAACGATCGTTTCCGAAAGACACTCGGCAAAATAAGGCTTGAACTATATTGAAAATAGAGCATGTTTATGTCGGCTAACAGGAGGAGCAGCATGCTATTTAGGTTATTAATTGCAAGCCACATATGTTGAGATGTGTAATGACCAAATTGCCCCTAACCTTTTTTGAAAATGGCAAGAAACTACCATTTCGAAATCACTCTTTCTATAATTGTAGGTATTTAATTAGGTTTAAAAAAAATAAAAAATTAACACTTTGGAATAAAATGTTTTTCTTATTATTATCAAACAATAACTTATAACTCATTTAAGTTGCCTTAATTAACAATACGATATCATATGCTAAAATGTTTATTTTAACATCATGTCAAACACATACATTTAATTATTATTTTTAAAATAATGGTTTTTTTTCTACATATTGAATAATGCATAAGCTATTGATATTGTTGTATAACTAATATAGACATCATACCTTACATTTTAAAGTAAAAATTACATAAATTTTATGGTGTTAAAAGTTAATTACACCCTATTACTTTCTTTCTCAAATTACAAAAATCTCTTAAATGTATAGGATTTCGGATACATCAGAAACTTGTGGATACATAGCTCATAGATTGGGAATGGTACATTACTTAAAGGGGGATGTATCTGAAAGGGGAGGGACGTATCCAATAGGGAAGAGATGTATCCGAGAGGAGGATAGAGATGTATCCGAGAAGGGAGGGATGTATTCGAGAGGGGATTTTTGTAATTTATTTAAATGGTAGAAAATTTTAGAGATTATAGTAAAATAAAATGTGTATTTATGTAAAAAAATTTAAAAACAATTAGAGCGCTGCATATTTTGCAGAAAAAGTTGATCATCAAAAATAATATATAATGCATAAATAATTATAACGAAAATATGTATTATAATTTGTCGATCCAATTCAATTTGGTTATTTCTTTAGATTTTCTTGAATAAAATAAAAAATGAACCAAATAGTATTGATTTTTAAAAATACAAAATCAAATTCAAATTAAACCAAATTCAAATTATTTATCAACTTGATTCATTTTTTCGAATTAGTTCGATTATTTTTCTAATCACAAACACACATGTGAGGATGTATACTTTAGTTGAAATTTCCTACCTACCAAAAAAAAAAAGCAAAAAAATAGTAACAAAAGCATACTTGGGACTAGGAGTCAAGCAAAAAATTAAATGTTCATGTGTAATCGAAGATATTTGATGGTAAGATAGGCCAGTTTGTAATCTAGTTATTAGCCCACCTAGAGGTGAGGTGTTGCATTCTGGTGCTGGAAGTATATCGGGCACTGTTGATGTAATGACTCTTATGTTTTAAGTTATTAATATAATATCTTATTATTACCGAAAAAAAGAAAAAGGATATTTGATGGTTTTTCCACTCAAGACTCTTATGTTTTAAGTTATTAATATAAATAGTTGTGATTATAAACTTATACTACTTGATCGAGTTATGCATTAACAATTGTATAAACGGCTTTCATTGTTGTTTCAGATAGGATAATCAAGTGAATTTATTTTTATTGTTATTTTTAAAAATAAATTGTGAAATGTATATTATATGTCATGTTTATGATAAAAACATAATCAAACATAAATTATATTCTAAATGTTCATCGTAAAAAATGAGTCAACACTTAATTTCGTCTTCAAATAAGACTTCCTTGATATTCCTTTTGCTTTTTTTAAAAAATATGGAAATTTATTTCCAAAGAGTAACATTTGTTATTTAAAAAATGACGTGAAAATATACTATAAATCACAATAATTAACAACTTGAAATATTTGAAAACACATAACAAATTTAACTCGACTCTCGAAATTCTATTTGTGCCACATAAATTGGGACAAAAAAAGTAACATATAGAGCTTAAGAAGGCAACATATAGTTACAAACTGGCCTATCTTGCCTTCTTAACAACTATATGTAAATCACAATTGTTTGAAAATTTTATGTTATTTTAAATTGGGAATTGAAAACAAAAATATGAACAAGAATAAAAGGAAAAACAAAAAAGGATTAGCATTCGATCTTACCAATGACATCACCTTTGTTGTTTGTAGGAGTTAATTTGTCCTCTAACTTTTCAATATTTACCGACATATGCAAACAATTGTGCATTATTAAAAGAATAAAGTAGGGGCAAAAATGAAAACAAAAAGTGATAAGGTTGATGCATGTGGTGACACAAGGAAAGGGTTATTTAGTAAAGCAACGAAACTTTTATAAATCATCTGCAATGAAACTCTTTTTAGACCAATGATATTATTTTATTTTAACTGAAATGGCAAATTTGCCCTTCAAATCCCAAGCAAGCATGTTGACCTCCTGTCTGTGTCAGCAGTAACTCCCTCTTATAAGATAGTAAAAAAAAAAAGTCATGTTGGCATTACTCTTAGCAAATATTTGGGTCTCGCGTCTATTTCACAATTATATACGTAAGCAAATCTATATATAATAAAGGAGAAACATAAACTAACTGATGTCGCATTTATTTATGACTTTTATTTATAATTATTTTTTTTGATCATTTTTTCTTATTTAAATCAGCTATTTTATTATGAAGTTAATTTACTTAATTTATTATAAATAGTTTATTAATGAAGGTACATTTACAACAAAAATTCACATGCCTAAAAATCTATTTATTTATTTTATCTCCTTTCAAAAAACATTTACTTCATTATTTTCATTAATTAATCAATTTTTTAGTAATTAAAATAATATTACATCTAATGACATTTCACGAGTTATCAAAAAACACTCATCTTTTTGCATTCTCCACTTAAATAAGATATCTCCTCAACTTTCTTCTACCTAATTTATTATGGCTTAACCCATCTATAAATAACAATCATCTTTAGCTATGTTGGATGTTCATTTTCATTTTCATTTCCTCCTCCTCCTCCTTCTATATTATGTTATATTATATTATTTTATTCATTTTTTTTCTCCATTTTTTTAATGGAATTGAAGGACATCAAGAGTTGAAATCAACAAGAAAGGAGCTTTCGGCAACATGAACCCAAGACAAGCCAAACACAAAGAGCCTACAAGACCTATTATTTTGTGCGAAACTTTTCGATTTTACGTAACTTTAATTTGTTGCATTAATTATTTATTTGTTTTGTATAATTTTTTATTTAATATAAAGTAAATTAAATAAAGTTAGATATAGAAGAGGTGATTTGAAATGTCTCTTTGATCAAGAATCATATTTATTTATTTTTCTCTTTTTTTGACTTTTTATTTAACTGTCCTTTTTGTTTCTTATAATCTAAATATTAGAAAAGTGATGTGATACTTTTATCTGGTCAATGATTCTATTTATTTATTTTTTAATTTAAGACAGTTTTCACTATGTTTATATTTATTTATTTATTTTTATAAATCTAATTATTAGAAAAGTGATGTGACACTTTTATCTGGTCAATGATCATATTTATTTATTTTTTAATTTAAAACATTTTTCACTATGTTTCTACTTATTTATTTATTTATGGCTTAAGTTATATGTAACCCCTTAAAGTTGTCCGCATAATTCACTTAGACACCCCAATTAGAAGTTGTACCTATTGAACATCTCTACTTACTTGAATTTGAACCATTTGAATATTTTTTTGAGAATAAGATAAAAGTATAAAATGTGTGAAATGCACTCGTGATGACTTGACAATTATTATTCATTTTTTCGATTTAGTTCGATTATTATTCAAAATACAAACACCCTACATGTGAGGATGTGTACTTTGATTTCCTACCTAACAAAAAAAGGCAAAAAAATAGTAACAAAAGTATTCTTGGGACTAGGAGTCAAGCAAGAAATTAAAGGCTCATGTGTACTTCCTCCGTTCAACAATACTTGTTTACTATACTAAAAATTAATGTCCAATAATACTTGTCCATTTTATGAAATTCATAAATAATTTTACACTTAGTTCCTAATTTACCCTTATCATTAATTATAGTCATTTTCCTATTACATTTTTCAAGACATTGTATTTATTATATTTAAAGAGTGATATAGTAAAATTACCCTTTCATTTATAATTTCTTAAGGGGTGTGTCAAGTCAATAGTGGACAACTATTGTTAGACAGAGGGAGTAATTAACAAGATATCTGAACACTCCGAAAAATAGTAGGTTAAACTAGAGTCTAAACGTAAGGGTAAAAATCATAAAATGACTCCCCATAATTTTGAAGACCATCTAGAGTTGAAATGAGGGTTATAAGGGTCAAGGCCAAGGGGAAAGTTCCAAGCCAAAGGGGCCAAGCCAAAGGCCAAGGCTACCCCTAGCTTGGAGCACACTGTCTCAACTTCACGAGTGGGACCACGGATCGTGGTCCACACCACGACTCGTGAAGTTAGCTCGTGAACTTGCATTGGCCATGGTAGAGTGGCCACCAATTAACCAAGCTACTGCCACAACTTCACGAGAGGGACCACGGCTCGTGGAGACCTTCGTGAAGATGCCTTGGGCAAAGTAGCTTGTGGCACAAAGTAGCATAGCTACTGCCTCAAGGACCACGTCTCGTGGAGCCCCTCGTGGTAATGCCTTGGGCTTGTGAGCTTAAGGCACCAAGTACCTAGCTACTGCCCCACCTTCACGAGTGGGACCACGGACCGTGGTCATCACCACGGCTCATGAAGGTGGCTCATGGTGCCTGACGGGGTCACTTTAATGAGGGTCAATTAAGTCTTTTTCTTTTTAGTCCAATTAAAGTGAGGTCTTTTTGGGTATTTTTAGGGGTACTATATAAGTTGAGTTTAAGTCAAAATTTCCCAAAATAAGTCATAATACTCAAACATCCAAACAAAACTAAAAATTCATCTTCCTCATAATATTTCTCTCTCAAAACCCGAAGAAGAAAAGGAGTAGACTTGGAGCTAGGGTTTGGCAAATTCAAGGGTTCTTCCTCAAATTTCTTGGAGATTCTTATTCAAGGTATGGAGGCTTTTCATATATGGGTAGCTTTCACCCATAGAGTCCCTTCAAAACTTAATTTCAAAGCTTTCAATTTCCCCAAAACCTAGGGCTTCAATCTAAGTCATGGGTTCTCTTTCAAAATGTTTTCAATTGTTTATTTATGGTTGATTATGATGAATTATGGTTGAATTGATGATTAATTATTGATTTATGATAAAAATCCCCCCAAGAACCCATGATTCCCCCATATGGCTAACTTTTGAATTCATGATGTGGGTTGATTGATTATAGAAACATGTCAATTGATTATGTTTATATTGATTGAGTTATTGAATCATTATATTCCCCTATCTAATGTAGAAATTCTAGATGTGTGGGTTGAGTTTGATTCATGGCCTTGAAGGGAAAATTATGAGAGTTTGTACATGTTGATGGAAATAGTGTATGAGCTTAAGATTCACTTAGAAAGTGAAGATCATGTGACTATTATGTAATTGTGGTGTTGTTGAAAGATCATCCTCCCCATACCCTTACACATGACTATGCATGATATGTCTATGAATATGATAATGTTGTTGTGTTGATTGAAAGATTAGTCTCATGAACACACTATGAACATAATGTGAAAGGTTTACTCACATATTGATGATTTTAAGGTTGAAAGGACATTCTCACCTAATGAATTTGTGAGATATTATGATATGATATTGGTTTGAGTGCCTAGTGCATTCTTTCATGAGCATGAACTTAAGTAAGGACTTAACATGAATTTTAAAGGGAATAATGCTTAGCACCGAGTGGATATGAATATGAGATGGAAGCTTTTACGTTAGTTAGTCCAGCTTCCCAAAATAGTTATCTCATGAGATGGAAACCTTTTACGTTAGTTAGTCCGGATTTATAGTAGCAATCTCCTTATCCCATAACTATGTGCCCACATAGGTATTTAGCTAGTGGATCCACCTAAAAGCTAATATATGAGTTCTACCTTAGGCAAGTAGGACACCTCTTTTCGGTGTGGGGGTAAGACACCGAATTTCATGTAGCTCACATGGTTTATGTCGGTTAAGTCTATATTTCCCTATATGGTAAGAATATGAATTATGACAAGAACATGAATATGAACTATAACTATGACTTCTTAAGAGGTACTACTTAGTATGAGTGGGGGTGTGGGACTCCATTTATGCATTGCACAAGTAGGCTTCAAGAGTGGTTGTGGTGAGGTTCCTCTATGCTATGAAGACTTATGAATTATGCATGTATGATATGTATTGTTGTTAAGAGTGACTTTACTTGTTTCAAGATAATGAACATGAATGTTTCCTTGTTTATGAGTATTGGTTATGGATGAGGACAAGTTATGATATGTATGATGGTTGTGGCCTAAAAGTGATACTTAGCTTTAGATATGATTATGGGATCTTGTCTATGCATTGCACAAGTATGGCTTAGGGTTTCTTATGAGTTGGTTTGACTATGTATTTACACTATTGTGCATTATGGCTCTTAAAAATGATAAAGTGCATGGTTTAAACAAAAATGTCCTTTTTTGCATGATTTAAGAATTTTTGTGCATGGCTTCCATACTTAGTACATTTTTGTGCTAACCCATATTTTCTACCTTTTTCCACAAAGTGTAGGTCCAGGTTGTTGAAGTTACTTCTCTTTGGTTGAAGGCTTGGATTGATTCTCTCCTTGCCTTGGTGAGTCCTCATGGTTCGAGGACAAGAGTTGTTCTTTCTAGTTTCCTTTCGTATGTATTATTTTGAGACTTTATTGTAAAGGGTTGTGACCCTATTGATTTGATTGTATTAGATGGCTTATGGAGACAATGTCTAGACTTCTATTGGTTTTATGAAAAAGACTTCGATTGTAAAAAGTTATAATTATGCGTCATTTCTATTACTTATGTTTATGATTATGCTAAGGGCTTGTATGAGATCCCTTTGGGGTCAAGTACACCGTGTTACATCTCGGGGTACCCCTGAGTCGTGACAATATCTGATGACTTTTCTACTCAAGATAAGTCACGTTGGCCTTACTCGTAGCAAATATAAAGGACCCGCGTCTATTTCGCATGAAAGAGTGGGGAAATTATATATGTACGCAAATCTCTCTATATATATAATGAAGGAGAAACATAGACCAGGTGATGTGGCATCTCTCTATAGTCTCCATTCATATTTATCTTTTTTCTCCTTTTTTGATCATTTTTTCTTATTTAAGTCAACTATTTTATTATGAAGTTAATTGACTTAATTTATTATAAATAAATATTTTATTAATGGAGGTACATTTACACACAAATGTTTCAGAATAAAATTTATTAAAATAACAAACGATTGACACACACACGTTTCACAATAAAATTAATAAAGATAACTTACCATTGACATCTCCTATTTGCATTCGTCAAGTGGTACATCATCTTATGTTTTTTTTTAATATTGTTTTACATTTACATTTATTTTCTTATTCAATGGTGATTGATTGTCTTTACTTACAAATTATTTGTATCATTTTTTTAATATATGATGCCAAAATTTATAAAGATTTGGTTGAATAATAAAAAGGCGAAATGGTCTGGTGGACCCTTATACTTGTATCAGTTTGTATTCTGAATCCTTCTACTTACACATTTGTCATCTGGACCCTTAAATTCAATAAAACACGATTTAACAAATCCCTCTGACCATTGACCAAGCTTATGTGTCTTTAAGATGGCTGAGTTGGCGAAAGTTTGTGACTTCACGCATCTTAAGGCGAGTGAACAACTTTTTTAAGTTAAAAAAATATTAAAATTATAAAAGAAATATTTTTTTAAAAAAACAATTAATTAAAAAGTTATTTCTTCTTCCAAGCTTAATTGCTTTCCAATCTCCATCG